>WOVY01011103.1:600000-826061 GCA_013436015.1 Rhipicephalus annulatus | reverse complement strand
TCCAAACGCTGGAGCGAGTATATGTCGCCGGCCTCCTTATACAACGCTTGTCTAAAGCACGTCTAGTAAAATGGCATTGGTACGAGTTCACCCTTTGCAACGTGTCGTTGGAAACACTATGCCATGGCAGTATAGTAACAAACCCTAGAACACTAGAATGGTAGCGTGGCCGTATTGCACCCATCTGTCGTCTTGAAAAGAGGACTCACTTGTTGCCACTCACAAAATGAATAACAGGTAAAAATGAACAGGCACGTAGTACGGATGGTTGAACTGTACCTCCTAATATTTTTTTTCTACTACACTCTTTTTCTTTCTTTTTCTTCAAAGGCATTCATCGGCTCGGGTTACGCTTCGCTGAGCTGGGACGTACACTCTGGTAAGAGGGGGACGATCATTACGCGAACGTAGCCGTCTCCATTCAAGAGGCGGTGGTGGACAGTGGTCGCGTCAAAGTTAAACACACACACGTACAAATAGAAAAAGGGACAAAGCTCCGCAGACCAATTCGCGACGTTTGCAACGACGCACACTTTTCACTCTTTGCTTTCGCACCATGACGCTACCTCACCGATCCCAGCTCCATTCTCCCCACGTCACTTGGCCAGAATCCATTGTTCATGGCAGGAAGCTTTGACGACGACCACTATGAGAGCGATAGTACGCGATGCTGCACCGAAGGTCGTTCCCTCTGTTCTCGCTTTCCGAAAACCCTCTCTCATGTGTGAAGGTACGCGACTTTCAAAAGTACGGGCAAGAGGCAGGAAGATGAGGGTATGTACGTACAAGAGCGCAGGTGCGCGCAGTTATGTCGCTGCAAATGCAAGAGGAAGCATAAAAAAATAAACATGTACTCGGAATGAGCGACTCTGTGAGGCTTGTTTAGTTCGGCAAGGCGCATTCATTGAGAAAAGAGAAGCGGTGGCGAGCACACCGCCATTCATACGGAGGCCGACGTGGTCTCTTTTATGGTCAGGTGAATGAAAACCGAGGTGTGTGCATGGTCATGGTGGGCAATCAGGACACCACAGCGGACGAGAAAAGCGATGCTGAGGTGGCATTCATGATGAGGTTTTCGGTTCAGCTTCATGCGACATTTTGGGGTACGTTATGGGTACGTGCATCTACTACTGCCACGGCAGAAGATGCACAGGTCGCACGACAAGTATATGTTGCCACAACTTATGCTCAAGACACCCTATAGGGCAAACTGGCACAAAGCATCATTTTAAAGGCATTTCATTTGTTGTCTAACTGATGACGAGGCTATATAAGGGCCAGAGCGCGAAAAATAAAACGGGTATTAGGTTCGTACTTGGCTTATTTTCAAACCTGAGAAGCCCACTTGAAAGATGATATAAAAGAAGGTTCATGCGAGCGAGATCTACATACGGCTTTGGCAAAGCTAATCGGATGCATTCGCACAATTATTGTTCTGCCGACTTGAGTGCGCCCCTTGTTGGCATCAGTGGTATCTTTTGACGCACATAATCAAAAAGTGGTAATCAATAGAAAAGTTGCGTAATAATTTACATAGCCTAATGTATACAGAAAGAAATAAGCGGATGAGGCTATTGTTCTCGTCATGAGTCTTTGAGATGAACAGAAATTTTTTTCGGCGTGTTTAAATAAATACTTTTTAAAGGATGGCACTTCAGGAAGTTGTACCATGTCCCAATATAAGCTAAGTGGCGCCGAGCAATATTATATATCGCATGAATTCACGCATTCTATGCATCATTACTACATCAAATTAAGGACAGTTGTTTAAGAAACAGCCTGTTTAGTTTTCATAGCATTTTTTTTTTGTTGAGTACCAATGAATCCCAGCTTTTTCAGTTTTTACGGTTGCTAGAGGAATCATGGACAACAATATGTTACTTGATCATCAATGATTTGTCCGCCTGTGATGAACGTGGAACTAGTTCCGTTAATCTTAGAGTGTTCCAGTGACAGAAGTAGATGCATACCTTCTAATAAGCACATCTGAAGAGTTACCATCAGAAAGATGCCATCTACTCCTGCAAAACAGCGTTCGATACAGTGACAAGATCAGCTATCGCCACTTTATCGATAACAGCTCTCACAAAAGTCTTCATTTCGTACCAACACCGTTTTCACAGGACACATCCAGCACGCGTATGCACGAAAAGTATCATACTTTTTCTATATATACGCTCTAATATACGTTTCTAATATACGCTCGCCCATAAGGCATAGTATGCCTTATGGGCGAGCGTATATTGAAACGAAAAAAAAAAACATATCTATGCTTTTCCTGCGGCACTCGCCACTCTTCTCGCATATGTATGAGCTCGAAAAAAGTTTCAAGAGTAATAAAGACTTTCACAGCACTTCATATCCCAAAACATATCCCAAACATATCCCATTTTTTCCCAAAACAATTCGTCAGTGGAATGCTTTGCCATTACCACTGTTTCATTGTGATTCCCCGGAAAAGTTTGAGGAAGGGCTCAAAGATATTTTTCTGTAAGCATGGTCTACTATGTTAATTTATTGCAATTCATTTGTATGCTACTACTACTGCACTGTTTTTCCTTCAGCCTCAATGCCGGTGTTTCAATCATATTCATATAACATTTACAAGTTCAAGTGTTGATGTTTAAATTGCTGTATCATTTGAATGTATTGATGTTTGTCATTCTTAGCATGTCCCACCCCTGTAACAGCCGAAAGGCTAACAGTATTTGAAATAAATAAATAAATAAATAAATAAATAAATAAATAAATAAATAAATATCCTCATAGGCGAGAGCATGTTACATAGTGAATTACGAAAATGTAAATATTCGGGAGCGTTCATAAAATGTTGTACTTCTTGACGTAAAAACGTTGTCAAAGTTACAGTGACAAGGTTCAAAGTCTCTGGAAATGTCTTACGATGCTCCAGTGCGATTATTCAGACAAGTTTTGCGTGTTTGCTATTAATATATGCTGATTTTTCCATATTTACTCAAAGCGACAGTTGCGAGGAAGTTTCTACAGCAAATCAGAGTCCCTCCAACATTAATATGGTAAGAGACTGCAAGGAAAAAAACGGTTACTAAATCATGGTCCTCTATTGAGGGACTATGCTATAAGACGAACGCTCACCAGACCCACAAGCTTTGGAATAGAGCCTCGGACGCTCAGTAGTATGGTTGGTCCTCGGGTAAAGGATGCTGTATGAACTGTAACGATCGTGGACTAAGGACGCCTCGTCTTAGCTTCTTCATCAATAAAGTTACCTATTCTCCCTCTACGTGCTTTGCCTTTGTTTCCTTCTCGTATCTGGGGTCTGTTTACAGGAATAATGCGCTGAAGTGGTGCTGAATAGCCGTGGCACTTTGGGCAAGTCGGTGTATTCAAGCCTTCACCAGCAACACGAACAAAACAAACGAGTTACTAAAGAACGACAAGAAAGATGCATTCAAAATGCTATGCGAGCCGCGGAAAGCACTTTAGCGCGCTTGTCAGTCGCGCGGCGTTCAAGGGGCCCTGCAACCCTTTTTGATGCGGAGCATCTAATACTCGAGGCTTGTAGTGCGGCGCCGTCCGCAAGCTTCCTCCTCCTTCTTCCACCATCTGTGCATCCCTTCCTCCTCTACACACCGCGCGCGCTTCACTCCTCCACCATCTGTGCAGCCTTCCTCCTCTACACACCGCGTGCACTTCTCCTCTTCACGAACATTCGCAAGCTGTATATTGTAGCGCGCATGCGCCGTCACGCTTCGAGAACATCGGCAGCTGACGCGCGCGCATGCGCCGTCGCGCTTCGAGAACATCGGCAGCTGACGCGCACACATGCGCCGTTGCGCTTCTCCCCCTTCTCGAACATTCTACAGCTGACGCGTGCATGCACCGTCACCCACCATCTGTGCCGCGCGCGCTTCTCCCCTTCGAGAACATTCTACAATTCTCCTGATTCTCCAGTGGACGCGCATGCGCCGTCGCGCTTCAAAAACATTCAACAGCTGACAGTGCATGCGCCGTCGCGCTGTATATATACTCAAAGTCGGCGCTCGCTCGCTCAGTTGCCGCTCGTCGGTTGGTTTGTACGGTGCGTCGACGGCCAAGGTCGCGGTGAAATGAATTCCAACGAATCCACAAACACAATGATCGACGTCCCTTCGACCAGCGCCGCCCTTTCGCATACGTGTGTACGTGTTCACTCATTTACCACCCCTCCTACAACCACGTTAACCAATTTAGCCATCGACCCAAGTAAGTCGCAATTTAACACCCCATTTCACAACCACGTTAACCAATTTAGCCATCGGCCCAAGTAAGTCGCACTTTAACACCCCGTTAACCAATTATATGCTCCGCATCCTCTTCAGTGTTCCCCCGAGGGAAGCTGCGGGCAATTTTTTTTGAGGATGGTCAAAAGACGCGGCCAATCAGTAGTAGAGGCTCCCGAGAACACGCGAGCCAAATGTTATAGCACAGCGCGCTGCCTGGAATTCGCAAGAAAATTATCAGAGTTAGCTCAGCGCTGTTTTCTTTGCTCTGAACGAATGACGAAGGAAACTGAAAGATCGTTCGTTGAAGACTATATATCAGCCATTGGCTGATTTGAGCATGGCGCGCTCGGTCGTTACAGAGATCGCCGCGGTAGGCCGTCACTTGTTCACGCGTGAGCGCGCGATCACGCTGAAAAAGCCGCCAATCAAAGGTGATCACGACGCTCAAGGTGATCACGAGGCTCGCGTGATTTTTTTTTTTTGCCCCCACCATTGCTCTTTCCATAGCTTTCAGCGCTTTCGACGGGACTAGAAATGAGAGACTGCGATGCAGCGTGCGACAAATTTTTGTAACTCCGCTCGTACTGAACGGCTTCTTAAAACTTTTGTGGCGTTGAATTTGTGAGGCAATAGGCTGTCCCAGTGAAATCATTCCATGGTTACTTAAAAAAGTGTTTGAGGGCCCTTTTAAAGAAGAAAATCATTTTTAGAATGCTATAGAACGAAGAAAGTTTCGCCTGCCTGCCTGCCTGCCTGCCTGCCTGCCTGCCTGCCTGCCTGCCTGCCTGCCTGTCTGTCTGTCTGTCTGTCTGTCTGTCTGTCTGTCTGTCTGTCTGTCTGTCTGTCTGTCTGTCTGTCTGTCTGTCTGTCTGTCTGTCTGTCTGTCTGTCTGTCTGTCTGTCTGACGATTCAACCACCTGGACAAAGTCAAAGATTAAGCACTTGCTCAACACCCAGCCATCGTACCTTGAACATTGTCGAATAAAAAACAAATATTACGCACATCTGAGGTTCAACATTAATATGTTAGTACTAGGTAGTGTGCTCATTTATTAGAAATTGCATACATACGTAATTCTAAGGAACCTAGTGTTGCTTAGGCTGCGCTGAAAATGCGATGCTATACGCAGGAAACACTGCTCTACCAATGATATGGTGCTGCCACTTAGCAGTGGCTCTGGACTCTGCACAAGCACATGTTTCTGCACGGCACTGCTAGGTAGCGTCAATATCTCGCGAGGAACCTGTACCGGCACCTCCTCTATTTTTCAGTGCCTGGGTGGATGCTCTCTTGGGCCGTCGAGCGCTTGCTCCGACTTCACTCGCCGCGGCCGCGGGGCAGCGCTGCATGAGTAGACTACAGGAAGCTGGCGCTGAAGGGCCGCGCGTAGTTAGGAAGTTCGAGCATTCATGTTTCCACGTGAGATTATTTGAATTCGTGCTTCTCGCTGGCTGTCCTGGGTACAGAAACAACAAAAGTAACACGAACATAGAAGCACGCTGTTTTTATAGAAATGTGACCCTGGCGGTGATAAAAAGATGCTAGATGTTATTTTTGGGTATGACTCTCTTTTTATCAATAATCAAGGCTACAACTACTTCAAAATACGAAAGAACAAAAAGGTGGATACAACATGTCCGCGTTTGTTTTTTCATGCCCTCTGTATGTATTCCGTAGGCAGTCTGTCAGGCCGTGCTATATCGGTTCAATACTTGAATTCAAGTTTTACAACAGTTGCGTTTTATTTTCTTCTTTGGGCTATCGCAACCTCATTTTTACATGCCTTAGTAATGCATACAATTCTGAGCCCTTCTGCTTGCCATACAGAAAGAAATCAGGCTCTATTTTTCATTTTCTCCTTAGGGATAAAGAAATAAAAGTATTCAGCGGTTCTCTGGCGCATTCACCTGAGACGACTGAAAGGCGAAAAACATATTTTTCTTCCAATTCAACACACTGAACGTTACCTGCTTCCCTCAAAGTTATTTCTACAGTTAACGTAGCTTTCTTACTGCCTCCAGGATTCGAAACAATACTTGCGTTCTGCACCTCAGCTGGTTATGTACTGCCTCCGTGATCGGCTCATCTTGACCTTGCAAAAACATAATACGATGACGTCATGTTTGTCACAACATTTTATGATTCGTGACGTCATATGGTGACGTGTTGACATGACGACAATTCCTCGCATTATAATTACTCGTGTTCTCGCTGCTGACGCGAGAAGACGCCGGACGCTACCAGCGATCAACGTTTGCTTTCGATGAGACATCAACGACTTTCGCCTTAATCACTGTACGGCTGTCGTTCCATGAATTTGCAATAGCCGCTTGTGTTCGAGGGAGCGTGCTTGAAGTAATCAGACGGGATAATTGATGGTCTCCTAATACTTAATACATTTTCTAACTATACTGCAATATGTACCTGTCATTTACGACGAGAATATTTTATAAGTAATAGGAAGTGATGGCTTCGGACAATCCCTCTGTTTACAAGCATGGCGATAGGTATCACTAAACGTGACCGCGCTGCGTCCAAACAGTCAACGAATGAGTATATCAGTATTGACCCTGCCTTGCGATCACTGCCTATGCAACGCTAACACGACCTCCCTAAACAAATTGAAGACTCGCGGGCCGCACATTAGTTATCGGTGAAACAAGCGACAATTATCATGTACAGTGACGTAATAAATGCGTGCATAAGACTCAGCAGTGCCCTCTGCGACAAAAATTCCAGGTTGACAGCTATTTGGCCTCTACTCTGCTCGCTACAGAAGAGGCCACAGGGAAGAAAAAAGAAACAGAACTGAGGAGCCATACATATCGGAAGGCTACAACATTCCATCCACAAATACACAGACGAGCTCAAGCATGTAACAACAGGTCGCATTTTTCCCGCTATCACATTGGCTCAAGTTGAGAGTCTGCGTAAGCCTTAAGACTTTAACAAGAGCATCTTTTCAAAACAGCGGCAATGGTTGCAGGGATTCCACCCCATATGGAGCCATTTTTGTTTGTTTTTCGTACCGCCATGATTTTTGATTTCTTTAGGCTCTCAAGTGGTGAAATCACAGGGCATAGTTCCTCATTTTCTGGCAGTTGCTTTCCCTCGGTAGCAATACATGTAATACTCAGAAGCTTCACAAAGGAAACGGGTGATTACATATAATTATGGAAGCAGTCTAGCAACATTTGTGCTATTTAGCGCATGAACAGCAGGCTTTCGTACAATTTGCTACACCACTATAGGCAATAGCAAGCATCAGGCAACATTGTTTACCCAAACATTTAGCATTAGTTCCTGGCAAACGCTGCTCTTATAAATGGATTTTCAGTGACAGAAAAAAAAATCTCTTAGTCAAGCGAACGTAACAGTGACAAAACAATATTCCACAGATTACTGGCATGCGCTTGCTGATATCACTGTAGCAGACGATGTGCGAAGACGTCGATCCAGTAGTCACGCACAACACATGCCTTTGAAATGAGCTCGGTGCCAAGAACAAAAGTTGCTTCACGATTCTCATTTATAGGTTTTCATCATTCTTTAAGCAATGTCTTTCCGACCCTTTTCCCCACCCCGCACAGGGTAGCAAACCAGTTCGTCTAGGTTAACCTCCCTGTCTCTTCCTTTTATTTATTTCTCTCTCTTTCTCTTAAGCAACGTAAATACAGCGGAAAAATAAACCGTAGCAGCTTCAAATACGCCCGCGGCATTTGTTTGCACAAGAGATGGCGCTGTGGCAGGTCTACTCTGGTGGCGGCCCCTGGAGACTAAAAGGCGTACTAACGCCAATATACGTTTCCCATTGTGCTCTACTGAAAAAAAAAAAGAGGAGGTGAAGTCAGGACTCATTCAGTACGACCGGCAGAAAACCGTGTCGTCTTTAGAGGACATTTGCAGCGATGCACGCAGATACGCGGTCAAGTTTTTTTTATTCGCCGTGTCTTCAGGTAATGCTGCCTTAAATGCGTCGTTTGAAGTAACCCACTTCCCTGTTGAATGTCTTTTGCCCTGAGCGTTCAGGTGAATTATTATTTAATCCTATATATAAATATTGTTATATTTATTTAAAAATTATTTATTTCTATAGCTTTATGGATATGGCTTGGAAACCAAGATAAATATTCAATAAGACAGAAGCTACAAACGCCATGTGATACGAAAGCAAAGGGCATTGAGCGTTGGGAGGTCATGGTTGTATAGCACGCACCTTACGCAGACCTCGCATTCGCGGCTGCAGATACGCAGCTACCAAACTCGAGTGCACGACCACCGTCGTGCGTATCCGAGTTGCCCAAGTAAACTCGGCTCGGATGCGACTCTTGGCGCGTAACACGGCATCTGTGTCAAGGCAAAATAAACTTGACGAATGCTGGAGTGGCCATGCCTGACAGCTGGGGGTAAACACGCGGCGTGCGAGAACGCGGGAAATCCTACGGGCGGATCGGAGGGAACAAGCAAAGAGAAGCGCTAGCGGCGCAGTAATTGCTGGCGTCGGCAGCGCACACCCGGCGAACGCACGTGCTCGCGAATTACACGAGTGAAAAGCAATTACCCCCCAAATGGACAACCGCACTTGACCCCTCCGGTGGCCCGCCCTTCCAGGCCCATGGCGGCATATTTCAGCCTTGTACGGGACCGTACACGGCTGCGACTGAACATTACGGCCCAGGCCGGCCGGATGCTTCTGCGAGGTAACCGTGAGACTTGAGAGGGAAAAGAGCAAAGGGAATGTGGGAAAGAGGGAGAGGAGGATCGTGCGGCTGCTGCCAGCGCTGATGATACCGCGTGCGGGGCCCATCGCCAAGACGTCCGCTCCGCCCGCCGTCATTTTTCCCGGTCGGTCCAAGTACGGTGCACAGCTTCCAATACACAGCACCATCTGGCGGTGATGAAAGTCCCAGTCAACGACATGACGCTGACCACAGATTCTTAAATCCGCATGGGGCGCACTTGCACCAGCAAAAAAATAACTAATAAATTGCACTCATTGACAACGACAGCGGCAGTCAGATCTATCTTGAGGCGAAAGCATTTTACGCATTCACGAGACATTCTATTGATAAAGGCTGCCTACCAGCTGCTGATCACTTTTGGTTATGTTTGTTGGAGGACGCAGTCGAGGACAGAAGAGAGTTATATAGAGAGAATCAGCAAATCAGGAGCAATTCGCGAAGACTGACGAAAAGTTTCTTATGAAACTATTTTACGGTATAAATTTTTTCACGAAATCTCATCCTTGTATTCCTGTCTAGAGGTGACTGCTACGACAGACCGTTCATCGTATGTTCCAGCGCAATCGCCAGAGCCTCGTGCACCATCATTATGCATATCGTGCATGCCATTTTATACATGCAACCTATGTAGACATCATTATAAAAAGCTCCTATATATGTGCCTGTACTTTGCTCTGTGGGGCAATAATGCTACGCGGGTACCCTACGAAAAAATACTTCCCTGTAAGCATAAATGACATGCGCAGCCAACATCACTACAGACTGGTTGCTCCACGAAAGAACGTGGTCATGCGGCTGATAGTTAAAGATTTAGTAAACCACCAGAGCCTCTCACTCTTTAATGGACACGTGCAAGTGGTTTGAAGACGTGTCTGGAAATACAAATGCTCTTTACTCCCTCTGAATAATTAGGAAGATATAAACCTTTATTAGTCCATCCTGCTACCTGTATATGATTTGTTGTGGTCACAAGTCAGCTTTAACAGTCTTCTTCGAAAATAGCAAATTCATTGCCAAAAGTTCACCAAGTAAACAAATTAATGACCTATGTAGGTCAACACAACTGCTGCTGCCATTCCTCACAAGAGCCATTTGTTAGGCCAATCCGTGGTCACCGTTAAACAGAACGGGGCCCACTTAGTCTTGTAGAAAATAAACAATAACAACTAAACATTCAAAAAGTAACGGAGGTCTGCGTACTATGACAAGAGTGACTTTCTTTCACTGCGGCAGTATTCACAAATACAGAGACGCAAGTACAAGGACAACGACACTTCCTTCAATAAAGCACCCTGGCGCGCCCTAATTTATGAGCTGGCAGAACGTTGGCGTATCTTCAGACTCGGTGGTCAGAACTTGCGTGCTTGATGTCGTAGGCTTTGCAACTGCTGCATGCTACTAATGCGCCATCGTGTTCGACGCACCTGGCCAACCTTCCACTCTTGACACAAGCTTCTCTCCTTCATTCGTTCTGGGAGAACTCACAGGAGGGCGAGGTAGCGCAGTTCATTACGGTACCTATACCGGGGATCTCAATTACCGCACCTGCGCGCCAAAGATGGGCCACAGCTGGGGCCGCGCGTACGTAGCCTGGCACAGCCGCTATGTCCCGGCTTTGCGTAAAGACGAACGGGGCAGCCGGTTATACTGTACTCTCGCATCTCCGTCTCATTACCCGCTGTTACCCTTTTTTTTTCTTTACTCGAATTCAATCCACTGGATGGACTGATGGGCCCGGGTGAACGTGCCGTCGAAAGGCCATATGATATGGGACCAAAAAAGCAAGTTCATTACATATTTCAATGGGCGATAGAGTTAAATGATGATAAATTTAGACAGAGAAGCCACTCTTCGGCAACTGCGCTGTCGCCAACTTCGCAGTGAGAGATGAGTCTACAGTGAGAGTAACTACTACAAGATTAAATGCAGATCAACGTTGCATTTCCGAAATTTACTCCGAAGTGTCAGACCATCGATGTCAGCGTGATGTGGTTTCAAAAGTGTTTGTTTTGTATATTTGCAGCATTTGGCTCCGTAAAGTTTTCTGGAAGTTAGTATGTTTAACCAGTGACCCCTTAAAGGGCAATGTACTAAATTTCAAAAATTAAGTATGCAGGTCCTAAAAGGTATATGCCGTTGAATCTATGACGTCATAGCAAGATGCCATGGTAACTGCAAGGTGACAACGCTAATTTAATTTTTTTGCCCATTTCTACATTCCCAAATGTCTCGTCGTGGCAAAAGTTGTGCTTTTGGTGTCGCGAAAGGGTAATTCAGTGATACGAAAAGCACGGTTTCCGAGTTTACGGTTCTTTTGACGAAAGCTGTATGGTAACTATCAATTTTCGTGTTTGTGCATGACAACGAGCTTTGTTGACGCACTTCCAAAGCGCGGACACCGAATGTTCAATTGAAATAAGTGTTGCCCGGTGTACACTGATCAACACGAATGTTGATCTTGGTTCCTTCCTTATAAATGCGTGAACTGACTATGAGCGAAAGATGCTAGGGGTTAATACTATCAACACTCATTGTAAAGTAATGGTAGTGCGAAAACTCAAATGTCTCCTTGTAATCGACAGTCACAGACAGGCTTTTCCTATTACCGACTTCATCTTCATTACGAGTTGGTAACCTACACATGTTTCGCATTGTGGTCACTGAATTTTGGTGAATTGGGAAGTGAATTGTGGTCACTGTGGCCGCCAGGGGGGTTGAAACGCTTTCGCGCTATTTCTTGTATGTTTTACACGTGCATATACGTACGCGTACACACGAACGCCAGCATGAACAAGCGTAAAACATGGTTAACTCCCTCGCCTCACTCCAGAGAAGTTTGTGGCGACGCCCCTTACCGACGCGATGAAATAAAGGAATACACAATCAGTTTCACCAAACGCACTGGTAGATTCAGCTATATTTCATATTTGCAACCAGCACAAAGTTTTAGGAATCAGTGGTAACACAGAATTTTATTAGTTTGTCTGTAGGCGTCTTGACGTTTATGCCTTTGCGGTTTAATGGAGCCAAAGGTAGCATATACAGTCACTCTACGGTAGCAGAGCTGTCAGCAGCATCACGCGGCGTGTTCTTCCACTTCATCTTTTGCAAGAATTCCCAGTCGCGTCAATGTTTTGTCAAAATGAAATAAATATGCTTAGTGATTGTCTAACTGGCAATGTTTTACTCCAACGATGTCGCACAGACAATGGGAATCAAATGGTCTGTCACCAGCTACCATCACTGTTAAGCCAGTTGCAGAAAACAAATGGCGTCGACATTGAAAAGTTATCAATGAAACAGCTCCGCGATATATGTATATAAATAAGTCAAATTGTTGTTCATAATGTTAGACCCTTTTTTTGTATATATGCTATCACTTTAGAGGTTCACGATGGATTAGCTTTGTTGTTTTTTTTTCTTTCTTTTTGAAAGCGGTTTTTCTTTCCCTTAGCCAAAAACAATTTGACACTTGAACTTTTTTTCGTCATATCCTGTCATACCAGCGTTCTACAGCTACCGCTAATATGTATAAAAAAGCTTTTCTGTACCATTGCAATCTGTTTCTTGTTATTATTGTTTGTCCTATTTCACTGCTTGCTGCTGTTCTACCCAGGAGGGGCTGTCGCCTAGTAGCTTCTTGTGACAGCTCCTATTATAATTTCTTCAAAAGATCAATATATTTGATTTGATTTGATTTCGTTAAGCGTATTAGCGGCTGCAATAGCTGAATTGCAATTAGGGATCCGTAACAGTGCCATCTGTGCGTATGCGCAGGAAGTACCCAATGGCCGTCATGGTGCGTGAGCAGTCCTCGGCCTACAGTGTACTAGAATACTGTGCCCATGCTTTCAGCTGGACATCTATATCAGCTTGGTCACACAAAGTGTTCACACACAAATAAACGTCTAACTCACGTTCACACTTCTATTCACTTGCATATGCACCGCGTTTTTGTTTGTTTTCGTTTTTTTATCGTTGCACAATGACAGCTCAGCCCACTGCTGCTTGAACACTTCGGGAATTTCTCAGTATGGCCTGCACTTATGCAACTCGTCTATAGCTATGTTACGTCTTGAGTTAGCTTGTGGATCATTAGGAGTCGCTACCAGCTCTGGTCATCTTTTATGCTTCTAGGAAATTCGTAAAAAAATGTTGACGTTAGGAACTGAGGGAGAGACTACAATCCATTATCAGTCATAACGAAGGAGGCAAAACGCATGGAGCACTCCCGGAAAGGAATTCCCCGTGCAAGTATACGGTCTGTACAAAAAGTGAATAACCAACCCTTCGGGCTTGATAGTATATCAACACCAAGGTCCTTGAACATCAGTATGTTCAAATTAGTTTACTACGCTTTAGAGATTGAGTTACGCAATAACACACGCATTAAACACATCGTATGCACCGAAGCAATGGTATCAGGCAACAGCTTTGAATATTATATTAACGCATAGAAGCCTTCTCTGCACATCACGCTGGTATGCCAGTGCGACCATTTCTCTCACATGGCCTAGCAGGTACTAAGCAAATCATATCGTATTATAGTGCCACGAACTCTCGCAGTTTCACAGACAGTACTTGACCTTGTCCCTGCGCCAGGTGCCTCAACTTGTATTGTTACAGCACAAAGGTGTAACATAAACGAGCAACTAGTGAATCACGCACACTTTGAGCTAGTCTCAATTGGAGCGGCCATCTCCAGTACAGCCTGCCCTAGTAATCACCTTTCGGAGTCATCTATACTCTCGGCTGTGATGAGTGGTCATTACTACTAAGGGCCGCCCCGAAGCACTGGAAGCGCTTCGTCCGCAGCGCGAAAGACCACTTCCGCCAGGCGTTCTTCCGGAAATTTCTCGCTAACCGGCAACAAGCCGCACAGAAAGATGGCAGAGGGGAAGCCTCCGCGCGGTCTGCGGAGTTCTTCGAGTTCCGAGATTTGGGGCGGAAGCTCTTCTCGAGCCATCTGTGTGACCGATTGCCCATGAGCGAAGCGGCGTCAGCGCAGCTTGCCGACGACAGCTGCGAAGGGTTTGCCGAGTTGTGTGTGTGTGTGTTTCCGCCGATGAAAACCGTGGTGGCTGGTCCGGCGCCGCCACCCGCATTCGTACCATCCCGCCCCTTATCTCACAGCAGCCTGCCTTCTGACTCAGAGCCCGGACTGTCTTTAGAGCAACTTTCGGAAACGCGGGGGAGGCAAGGGGTACGAAAGAAGGGAAAACAAATGCGAAAATTACGCGCAAGAACAGCCGGAAGCCACCTTCCTCGCGGGTATGCGTGAGGGTGGAGTAGCCGCTCCGTAACGAATGACCTACCACCGCCGCCGACCCGGTGGCACCCTTTCGGGGCAATTTGCGTCAAGCAGGTGTTACCAGCCAGTTGCTTCCCTGCTGTCTCGGTGAGGACTTCTCGACGTGGTGGCAGTAGTTCAGCGAAAACAACTGCCATGTCTATCTATTGAAGGCCTCCCTTTCTCGCACAGAAGTTTTCGCGAGTGATCTTTAGATAATGAAAAAAGTAAAACAAAAGGTATCCCTCTGGTTCTGTAGAGTACGGTACTATGGTGCTGAGATATCATTTTTATGCAACAACACATGTTATACAATACCCAGTGCTTGTTGCAAATACGCACATTTATTCGACTTATCTCTGAATATAACCCAAATGTTTTATGAATCCGGGAAACTGCACATTGTGAAAAAACAATTCCATAGAAAAGTGGTTACTGCCATGCTTTTGGTCGCGTTCATTTTGCTTATAAAATGTAAAATGTTGACATTTGCTCGTAGACGAGTTTCCTTCAACAAATACCTTGTTGGCGCAGTTAAGGTAGCCGAACCTTATCCACGCAACCAAACACCGTAGAAGGCCGGGAAATGTGCCCATGGTCGGAACACAAACCTTCTAATGAAAGGCAGCAGGCCTGCTTTCGTGCCCCTAGTAAACATATTCCGTTCTATGAAAGCAGCAACTCGCATCTGCCACTTTAAATGAAGCAAAGAAAATAGGCCGGAAACGAGACAGCGCATGTACAAGTGGCAGACATGTGCGAACACGCCGACGCGACTAGCATCAGAGTTCTTTTCCTTCAGATAAGTAAAAACGCTGAGGAGAAAAGGAAGCTCTATTTCCTTGACACAGCAACAAGCCAAATAAGCGATTTTCGCTAGAAGGTTGCTGTGAAAGCGTGAACACTTCCTGGTGTGGGTCAGTCGGTCAGACTGCCGAAAACGTGCGAGATCGTTATCGTTTAAGTAATGGGCCGAGGTTCCAGGTGTCAACGCGGGACTGGCAGGGACGTCTGGTTGAAGGCAGAGGGAAGACTAGTGAGCAGCTGGGATTTGCCGTAGGAAAACGAAAGCTCGCCACAGGGAGTGGTCTGCGTCTGTTATTGGTAAAGTGCTGGTTGCTCGGCTGCTGCGCCCGCATCTGCGCGCCTCGGTGCTGAAGTGATAATAGCGCTCACTGGGACACCTACGGATGACTATATAACATAGGCGGTCTACACTCCCTGTAGTTTGAATGGCTCGACCGGATGGAGCGTCTAATAACACTGTTCCTACGCTGCTTTCCAAAGGCTTCTGAAATGTAGTAGGTGATGGATGCATGCGTCAAAAGCTGCGTGAAAACGCATGCTAGCTTTAAAAAAAAAAGCTATGGACTCGTGTGTTCTCGGACATCCCGTTCGGTTAGAACGAAAAATTTCACCGCAAATGAGGAGGATACCTGAACGCGTAGCTTGTAGAAGCCATCGAGGTTTAATGATAATGAGCTAGAAAAATAACAGACTTTTTTTATAAGTTTGTTTGCACGGTGTGCTTTTAGCCCAACTAGGCTTCAGGCCGACTCAGCAAATGTCCCATACGGCATGCCTGCTGAAAAGACAATGCAAGTACAGAGGAATGTGTGCACGGCTGGTAATGTTTTCCTTTTTGAGTCATCGCTATAACAAGAGGCAAGGGAAACACAAACACTTCTCGGACAATGCAGATGCACGCCGAAGAGTTTGATCGTGCTTAGACTTTGTAAGTAGGCGAATCCATGTGCGCAAGAACACTCTCATGCAGCATATCATTACCTCATAAGATTGAGAGCTACAGGTATAGTTCGTAAAGGAACAGGAATGTTTGAAAGTATGGCGACCAAATGACAGTGCTCTGAGTGCGTGAAATTAGGATCATCGTCACATTTCCAACTGAGGCACCATGATGTAGCGGTTATACGTGTTCTCAAGGTATATGTGACATGTAATTACCACTCTGTTTGAGCCCCGAGATATTCAAGCACATCGCGCTTACGCAGTGGAATTTTCCACAGAACTCCGACATTCGTCGCCCACAGAACTTCCAATCATTACTCCAACCACACCTGCCATAAAAGACTCCGCTACATGACGGTACAATGCTGTGTTAGTCATGGGCAAGTTCAGCGTTTAACAACTGACCGAGCTATCGCATTGGTACGGCTGACTCATCCGATTGATTTAGACGTGGGGTTCAACGTCTCAAAACCACCATATAATTACGAGAAACGCCGCAGTGGAGGGCTTCAGAAATTTCGACCACCTAGGGTTCTTTAACGTGCACTCAAATCTCTCATACGAGTGCGATAACTGCAACTTTGTAATGGCTACTGACCATGTCTTGTGCCACTCTCCCCAATTCCAACCAAATCGCTGGACACTCTCTATTGTGCCTTCGGGAGACTCGATGATAGGTTCTTTACTCATAAAAAGATCTTGGGAGCGTGGTCTTTAAGTACATCAGCCCAGAAAGCCACACGAGCCCTCCTGCTGTTCTTGAAGGCAACATCACTTAACGACCACCTGTTCAACCTTGCACTGTGAATTTGGTGTGTGGTGTGTCTCTCTTTCTCTCTCTCTTCTATACTCCTTCATTCCACTCTCCCCATGTGTTTGGTAGCAAACTGGATGTAGTATGTTAACATCCTTACCTTTCCCATATGCCATCTCTCTCCAACTCGAATATTGTGAAGGCCTATTAATAAACACTCAGAAAATGCGACATGGTTGCAATGACGCGAGGAAACCTAGTTTATACGTATATTCGCTTTACACTTCATTTGCACTTCTGGCAATAATTGAAGCACATTCGTTTAGATTTCATCAAGAGCCAAAGGCCCCGCCGCGATGGTCTAGTGGCTAAGGTACTCGGCTGCTGACCCGCAGGTTGAGGGTTCGATTCCCGGCTGCGGCGGCTGCATTTCCGATGGAGGCGGAAGTGTTGTAGGCCCGTGTGCTCAGATTTGGGCGCACGTTAAAGAACCCCAGGTGGTCGAAATTTCCGTAGCCCTCCACTACGGCGTCTCTCATAATCATATGGTGGTTTTGGGACGTTAAACCCCACAAATCAAATCAATCAATCAAATCAAGAGCCAAAGAATTTGTCTGTGTATTATTGTACGAAATATAAAAAAATGGGCTGTATGCACGCACGAAAGCCGTACAGAAGTCTTAATGAACTTCGAAAGTTGTCGTTACCTACTGGATGAAGTTAATCTGGTGCTCCATGACTGTGTGCGAAGTTTTTGTTCTGTTTTACTGCTCAACAGTGGTTTCTACCAACATCCGCCATAAAATTTAAATGTGGAGTTGATCAGGTCGAAAGCACGATCCCATCAAGAGGCATGCCGTGCAATGGACTTGTGAAAAGTATTAGCAAGCTACTTTCTTATGGTATGCGAGTATTTGCAAGTTCAACAGGGTTTATGTATACATCCCACATAAACAATAATAATATTAATGATAACAATAATAATGCTTTTTATTCCCACGAAACAAAGTTAGTGGAGGGGATGAGAATAAAAGCGACTATTCGCTTGACTTAGTTCTCTGTCCCTTGTCTATAAAGGCAGTGGAGGTAGGTGGCAAAAAAAACGCAGCAGCTGACGAAAATACATATTGAATTAACAAAATTAGGAATTATACAGTTTCAAACGGACACCCGACTGCGGTGTTGGCAAAAAAAAGAGCTCTGTTCAAAACTTCATCCCGCAACTTCATATTTAGCCTTGCTATGTGTCATAGCCATAATCGATCTCAACAATTATTTGAACAAAATGTCAATCATAAAAGCGAAGTCCGTCATAACGCAAGGACTCTGGGGCTTTCTTTTGCGTATAATTACAGATGTATCGCTTTATGTGATGGTGTGACATTTCTATCCAACTATCAAAATTTGAATCTCTGCCCACTGTAAAACCTAAACATTATTACGACGAGATTTACATGAGTACAAAGGACACAGCCCGGTGCAAAAGCAAGGACACGATGAAAGCTAAAATGCTATAGGCCCATGTGCTCAGATTTGGGTGCACGTTAAAGAACCACAGGCGGTCTAAATTTCCGGAGCTCTCCTCTAAGGCGTCTCTCATAATCACATGGTGATTTTGGGATGTTAAACCCCACATATCAATCATCATGATCAGTGTTTCAAGCGATAAAAGCTAATGACACGTCTGGGAGCTGTGCCACTCTTGTTCTGATGATGATGAAGTGGCTGTCCTGGAACGTTTGGAAATGTAATCTTCTACGCATGATGTTTTCGCTGGGGTTGGTTATATTTTCGGGGGTGTTCAGTTTAAATGTCAATCTACTTCCAGCCCATATATATTGACAGTTTTTTTTTCAGGTAAAATTAATATCTGGTGTTCTAACATCCCAAACAGCGATATGACTAGGAGAGACACCTTAGTGAACGGCTGCGGAAATTTCGACCACCTGTGTTTCCTTTACGTGTACTTAAATCTGAATACATAGACCTCAAACATTCTCGCCTCCATTGCATTGAAAATGCAGCCGCCCCAATCAGGGTTTGATCACGCGACTTTTCGTTATCAGAGGAGTGTTTGAGTGAACATTCAGTTAGACAAATTTCGACCACCTGTGTTTCTGTTACGTGTACTTAAATGTGAATACATAGACCTCAAACATTTTCGCCTCCATTGCATTGAAAATGCAGCCGCCCCAATCAGGATTTGATCGCTCGACTTTTGGTTAGCAGTGGAGTGTTTGAGTGAACATTCAGTTAGACAAATTTCGACCACCTGTGTTTCTTTTACGTGTACTTAAATGTGAATACATAGACCTCCAACATTTTCGCCTCCATTGCATTGAAAATGCAGCCGCCCCAATCAGGATTTGATCGCTCGACTTTTGGTTAGCAGTGGAGTGTTTGAGTGAACATTCAGTTAGACAAATTTCGACCACCTGTGTTTCTTTTACGTGTACTTAAATGTGAATACATAGACCTCAAACATTTTCGCCTCCATTGCATTGAAAATGCAGCCGCCCCAATCAGGATTTGATCGCTCGACTTTTGGTTAGCAGTGGAGTGTTTGAGTGAACATTCAGTTAGACAGTGCCTGCATTTTTTTTGCCATGCGCTGTTTGCGCTGGCTATCACGAGTGTAAAGGAGATTCAGTCTTTTGTCTTTTCATTTTCAATATTGAGTGTATTATCTAACGCGTAATGAAAGGTCAGCCGGTATATGAAACTCGCTGTATGATCTCTCGCTTACTTATACAGGGTGTGTCAAGAAATGTGAGCAATATTAGTTAAAAAATTCAGAAAAGAGGCATATGCACGCTACCAGCGGGTTTCCCTTTACTGTGGAATAAGGCATCCTCAGATGTGCGCATATATTATTACGACAGTAACTAAAGAAATCAAAACAGCTACATTTTTTTTTTACCCAGTGGTAATAGCCGATCGAGTCTAAACGGCGAGATCAAGTCCTTTCTGCGAATATACCATAGCCACTATAAAACTTTTAATAAACGCTCACTGTTGATCAACCCGGAGCGACGAATCCGTCTACTTTAGTAGGATTAATCGCTGTTGTGAAACAGTCCGTCTGAACACTTCGCTTTGTGGCCGCTTATCGATGCTCGCTTATCATCTTCCTACCCCAATAAGATGGAAAAAGTGTAGTCACTGAGAGCGTTTTTGAAGTGAATGATAAAAGCGCTACAAGGTGCAGTAATTTCAATGTCGCCTACTAAATTAGCCTGATTTCATTACGCCTTGGTGATCATTAGTCGCCCCTTTTCATTTCAAAAATGTAAAAGTGGTTGTGGGCTATTCGAAGGAAAGGTTTGAATTCTCTGTTTGACTCAATCGGCATTTCCAGGGATGAAAAAGTTAATTGTTTTAATTCGTACAATTACTGCCGTAAATAGTGTTTGCATGCGTCTGAAGATGGCTCCTTCCGCTGTTAAGAAAACACTGCAAGTAGCACGCAAATGCTTACTTTCTTTTATTTTTCAATATTGTACAGATTTTTGTAAAAACCCTGCATAACTGACAAAGGTATGTTGTTCCAGTGCACGTACTATAAACAGCGAAAATTTGGGGGACGTTAAATCCACAATAAATCTGAATTTCTGCTATATCAGGGCTTAATGTTTGTTGATTCATTGATTGATTTCTGGGTTTAACGTCCCAAAACCACCATATGATTATGAGAGACGCCGTAGTGGAGGGCTCCGAAAATTACGACCACCTGGGGTTCTTTAACGTGCACCCAAATCTGAGCACACGGGGGGCTTAATGTTTGTAATCATGCTGGCGAATGTATAGGTCGGAATTGCAAGTGCAGTATGAAACACTTATTTCGACATTACACTCCCAGACAAAGCCGGAAATTCGCTTTGTCGAATATTTCGCGACCCGCATACTTTTGCTCTTGGTAGTATGTTCGTCCAGTGCATCCATTTATAACGCTAAAGAAATAGGCAGGCCGTGACAATCCCGATGGTGCAATCCCACGGTCCGGCTTACCGTAAAACGATACGTTCTCGCTCGTCACGCGTCGCCCAGAAGAACACTCTCTTCGCCTGATTGCGGGCGACCATTTGTGCCGCGTAGTCACGAATGGTCAGCGCCAGCTGAAGGTCGGCATCTGCCTTAGCGGCAGGCGAACGCCGCCGGCTCGATGCGTCTGTTTTGCGAGGCCTTCTGGTTGCCACCGTTCGCACCGTACCGGAAACAGGCGCGCAGAAAATGAACCCGATGCCGGCGAACAGTTCGCCTCCGCTGCGCCGGCTGCTCGCCGCGAATGCGAGTGGCCAGATTGCGTCGTCGTCGTCGGCTGCTCTGCTGCAGATCTTTAGAAAAGGAAGGCGGACGCCTGTTCGTTAAGCGGCACTACGCAGTTTGTGTTTTCATCTTTGAGACAGCTGCGGGGCTGGAAAGCAAGATCGGAATGCGTGCGTTGGGCTCCTTAAAGACATCCCGTCTGTTGTTACCGGCTGGCCATGTGCGATAAAAAGGAAAGCAAGAAGGAAAAACACATCCCACTCGTTCTTTTTAAAGAGGGAAACACAGGCGACCCATGACTCGTTGAAAGCCGAAATTCAAGAAAAGTCGACACCAGCCGCCACTGCTGCAGCAGGCGGCCACCGAGCGGAGGAGGGTAATGAGCGTTTCGAAAGACGCGACCTGATCGCCGCAGAGCGGAAACAAAACACCTTGGACTATTCGGGGGAGATTTTCGCGGAAGCAGGGCAGCCCTTAATGTGATGTGAGCACTTCCTCCGGGCTCCCGCGGGTCCGCCATGTGCAACGTTCAGGTGTGGCGGAACTATATAACGGCCAGCTGAATCCATGGGGAGAAAATTGGGCCCAACCGTCTGCCACCTGTGACGCAATGCGTCACCGACACGTGCTCTGTTTCAACGCTGGTTATTGCGTGTTTATGGAGTCATGGTGAACGTTGGGCGCAGGACACTATATTCTTGCCGGACTTCCGCACGGCCTATGGATGTAGTACAAGGGTGACTGGAGGGGGAAGAGATGGCGAAAAAAATGTAGAAAAGGCAGGAAGGTTAATTAGCTTTTGTGTAGTTCGCTACCCTGCAGAGACATCAGGGAGCCAGAAAAGCGAGAGAGATTGTACGGCCTCAGGAGATTCCCAACACGTATATATATATATATATATATATATATATATATATATATATATATATATATGACGTATCAAGTGATGGGTAGTAGAGGCAGAGAAGGAAGAAGTGCAGAATGGAATAAACATGGCGTATGAGCCAGGCCACGTCTCCAATTCATCATAGCGTCACACAAGTCGACAGGATGAAGACCTCGCAACCACTTCATCGCCCGGCCATCATCATCGAAGACCTCAGCGAGACGCAGTGACCGAACGCGGACCACCAAGACCACCAAGCATCATGAGAGCAGCATAAGAAGACCTTGACATCCCTAAGTACACCGGATCAGCGGACGATGGACCCGTACAGGACTGGTTCGACCTGTTAGAGCTCCATGCCACCGCTGCATCATGGTCGGAACGGGAGATGATCATAAACTTCACTAACTACATCTCAGGTGAGGCATTCAAGTTTTACCTCACCCACATCTTCGAGAACGATGAGTCTTGGAAAAAGATCAAAGAAGAAATGATCAGTCGTTTCAAGCAATACGATGAATATCTGTCCATACGTCAACAGCGGAAAGCTTTTCAACTCGCCCATCAGAGTTACGCGAAGTCTTTCCGCAGTAAGCCTATTTTCCAAACGAGACCTCAGAGAAAATATACCACCATTGTACCATCATATGACTCTTCCGAAAAAACGTCACGCATTCGAACACCGACTGGTAACTTGCACGTCGCAACAGACAAGGTAAAGCCTCCGTATACCGAAAGGAATTTAGACCATTTCGGCAAAAGACTAAACCTAAAGCCGGCTTTCCCAAGAACAATGAAATCGGCATTTTCAACGTGTTCACTGCACCACAACACTTCACATTTTACTGAACCACCCGAATTCCTTGAAGCTTCGTGTCATTTCTACGGCACAGCAGACTTGCCAAAATCTGCAGTTCAAACCTGATAATGCCATGTCACCTGTGATGCCCACATGCAGAGCTCACCAATTCACGAATCGAACAAATTCCGAAGTGCATGATACATCAAACCTCGCACACAGTTGTCTTTCGGAAGCGCCCGTAATGAACCCCGTCACCGAAGCCTCTGAAGAGCATGCTAGCAATGATGACGCATTACCAACTATGCCAGACAAGGAAGACACCAGTTCACCATTCATCAGCTGTCTACAGGACGCGTCAAACACCGAAGGAAATGAATACCCCATTCCGGAAAGGGCGCCACTGCAGCCATCTCTTGAGCAGCCTCATGAAAGCAAGCAAAGCCAAGTTCGTAAACTCAAGCTACAACGAGAGAGGCTGCAAAGAGGGCATCGACGAACGCAAAATTCAACGGAAGCGCACTCACCAATAAAAGAACATTGGAAAATAAGATCTCTAAACCAAAGACCAATTCAAGATGTCAGACACTTTCGCACAAAGAAAAGTCACCAGGGACACTCCCTGTCTCAGCTATTACACCGACTGCACCACCACAGGAAACACCGAGAAAGACGTGGAAGCACTGCTTGCACACCGCAAGCACTCAGGCGCTTCATCACATTCTGTCAAAAAGCACGAACACAAGAAGCACCGGGATTGCACCATTCACGACGAAAAATACAACCGCGACGACATCCGAGCTGCCAATGCAACAATGCGTTTCAACCTTGCTCAGTTCCCAGAACAGTTCAAGTAGTATTGTCAATGTTCATGTGTAGCCCACTCTGTCCGGAACGCAACAGCCAGCCTCGTCCACCAGAGCTACCCTAGATACGACCGGACTGCTGCCCTCTGCTGTGAAGCTTTTGTGCGAGATAAGAAACTCCCTTATGAAATCGAACTACCGTGCATTTTGACATTCTTCACTTTATGTTTTTTGTTGTTTTGTTGATTGTAACGTGCTCATTCTTTCGGGGGGAGGGGGAATCGTGTGACGTATCAAGTGATGGGTAGTAGAGGCAGAGAAGGAAGAAGTGCAGAATGGAATTAACATGGCGTATGAGCCAGGCCACGTCACCCATTCATCATAGCGTCATATATATATATATATATATATATATATATATATATATATATATATATATATATATATATATATATGAGATATAACAGACAGTAATGCCAAGGAATGTACAGGGGAAGTTATTAAAACCAATGGAATGTAAATAAGAAGAAAGAAAAGTGGATGAAAAAATTACCAACTGTGAGCAGGAATCGAACCTACGACCTTCGAATTACGCGTTCGATGCTCTGAGCTATCACAGCGGCCCTCCCTCCATCCACTTTTTTGGGTTTATCTGTGAATTAGAAGTAGGAGTGACAGTCAGCGCCATCTATAAGCCAAACAACGAGTGTGAAACACTCTTATGCGCATGTTTGGCGCCACGTAGCACGTGAACTTATTATGAGTGGGCAGCTGATTAATGGTCCCTCTTATACAACCTAAACACACCAAGTCTGCCAGTACGAGACCCTCGTTCAATGAAATAAGGGAAAGAAGTGTATACCTAAGGGCTCGTTTTTCCGTGTTTTAACACAATATTAATGAGATATAACAGACAGTAATGCCAAGGAATGTACAGGGGAAGTTATTAAAACCAATGGAATGTAAATAAGAAGAAAGAAAAGTGGATGAAAAAATTACCAACTGTGAGCAGGAATCGAACCTACGACCTTCGAATATATATATATATATATGCATAGTGCAGCGCAGCGACAGACGACAATTTGAGTTGTAGCTTTAAGAACTTTAGAATTGAGACCACGTATGGCTAATTGTCTTGAGGGCTACATAAAGGAAGTCGCCGTAACAAAAACAATTCAAGCGCATAATGCTCTTCGACAGTCTTTTTACTGCAGTTGTTACATAAATTTCCCGCTGTCACTGTGCATGTTCACTTTGTTAACGGTATTTTCATCTCGAAACGTGAACTACATGGAGAGTGTGACGAAGGACACCGAAGTCACTTGAACACCACGAACAACAGCGTTTATACAGAGTATCGTTCACCTTAGCGCGGACTTCCAGGTTCTTCGCAAATGCGTTATACCGGGAAGATTTGAAAGCAATGGTTGTCGATTTCGTCCATCACTTCCAACAGGACTCATTGAGAAGTGTTCAAATTGTTTTGAAGTGTCTGACTCTTCGCCCAATTCATTTTGCACAGCCACACAGCATTACACCTTATTCCATTTTTTTGTACGGAGACGCCGAGCTTTGCGGGGTGATCGGTACAACAGGGATCCGTGAACAGAGCCTCTGAGATCAGAAGGCGTACGGAGGCCCTATCCCAAAGTTTCGTGACTTCGCTGCTACATCAAATGGGCATCTACCACGGCACCGTAAAAAATGGCACCTAAGGTGGATCCTTCTCTTAAAGCGTCGCTCTCGGGTGCCCGCTCATTCATTTTGTGTTGTCCGCATGGTCCGTGCTATTGAGCGAGTATTTGTCACAGGGGACGATGAGAATCATAGTAGGACGCGGTGGATAATAGTACACATGCTCACGGTGAATAGACCCATAAGGAAAGTGGTTAAAAGATCACTAGGAGGAACGTGGTTGAGGAGGAAAGTAGCAACCGATAAAGTACTGCACAGCGGGTGATCAAACACGGTGTTTTGTCCGAAAGTTCAAACACTTCATTTCTGGTTACAGTTGGAGAGAAAACAAGTTTCCGACTCGCTTACAAAGAAAAATAGAACAAGACTACTTACGTAAATACAAATAATATTGACGTTAAAGCTCGCTCGCGTGCTCAATATGGGAGGTGTTTTTTAAGTTAAAAGCATGGCTGTAATGAAATCATGTGTCCTGTGAACAGAGAGGCAGCATTTTTCATATAGGTTGTGTACTTAGATTTAGGCGCACGTTAATGAATTCCAGGTTGTCGAAATTTCTGCAGCCCTCCAAATATTATTTATAGAAAAATAACTGGCGCTTACAAGACCGATCATAGTTAAGTTCTTGTAGCGATTGCCGTGGGGTTTCCTCAGTCTATTCGCTACTTTAATTAACCCCGTTGCGTCGGTACTACCAAATTCACACGCGAGCTCCTTCAGTACCTACGAATATTTCGAAGCATTTTTGCAGAGTCGATGTGAGGCTTTTTGTGATTATTTGGCAAATTTTTATACAATCTTACAAGTGATGGAAATGCACAGAATGAACACGTTAGTTTTCGTGTGTTGAACGAATCGACCACGCAAGCGAACTTCGCGCATCGGTTACACTTTCACTCGCTTTTGGCAAGCCATGGTGGCTCCGGAGAAAGCCCTCTGTCATGCACCCAACTTTCTTTCTAGTCCATATACGTCAAAACAATCTGCCGGAAATGGATAACTCTTGTAATTCAGCACGCCAAATGTATCTGAACGAAGCTCGAAAAAAAAAGCGAACGCTCACGCGCGAGGCCAATTGCGAGCAAAAACACTGCCGCCACGACAAAAAAAAAAAAAAACTCCGCATCCTTTCTGGCCGTCTTTCAGCAAAGATCGCGACAGTCCCGCACCTTGGTATGTTCTTCTAGCTCCACAAATAGGTGGCAGGGACTTCTGGCATGGCCAAGGTGACGAGAGAGAAGCCCTCCGAGAGACGTCGCCAGTCTCCGCGTCCGTCGCGGGTCTCCATATTTTGGGTGGTCTACCCCCGGGTCCACCGTCGCGCTGCTTCTTCAAAGGGCACTGGCTCCTGAAGGCGACCGGAGGCCCCGAGCCCGCGGAGGGAGGCTCGCAAATAGGGCGTCCGCCGCGAAGTGAGATGTTTGATTTACGGTCAGCCGTCGTCCGCGACAGCTTCGGAATGAACGCACCCGGGCTGTGTGCTTTTGGTCGCTCTCCTCCGCCTTGTTTTTGCTCGCCGCCTTTCGTCGTATGCCTTGGGGAAGAGCCCAGAAGTGTTGCTCGTATACTGCAGGCGGCCGGGCTGAGCGTCTTGCCAGAAATAGGGTTATGTGGCAGTTCTCTTCGCGGCTCGCTGTACCCGTTTTGGAAAGGAAAGTTGTCGGTGATGCCTTGAAGACGTCCGTAAGTGACAGGAAGAAACACATATCGGGAGAAGAAAACAGAGCTAATGAACGCCCCTTCGCACGGTCTATACATAGTCGATTGTGTCAGATGGAATGATTTGGACTGCGCGATGACGGGTCACAACTTTAAAAGCTTCACGTTTGTGTCTCTCTCAATGATCCATGGCCGTTACTTTTGTGATACTCCATCCTTCTTTAATGTCAATCACATGAGAACGAATGTGTGCGTCTACACCAAGTCTTTTACCATTGATGCATTTTAGTAACGCTCTACGAAGTCATATATAACAAGAATTTTTGAAAAACTTGCTTCATATTAACTTAAAAGGTGAAGGTTACCGAGATCGTAGCAAGACAATTTAGCAGGTAAAGAATGACGTGGCAGTGATCAGCATCACATTGCACTAATGAATCGCAATTGCATTGCGGCGCCAGGAGCTTCACTTTTGATTACGCACAAGTAACACTCGCCAGTTGGCTTTAATGTACAAAGTTTGCACGCGGGAACTTCGCAGTTACGGGAGGGTTTTGGTATTCGGCACTGCACATGGCCATTTTTATGTTCAAACAGACCAGCTCTCTGCTACGACCCTCGGTAATTTTTGTAGCTGCGTGAATTGGTTCATATTTCAACAGAAAAGTGGTACGCGCAAAATAAGAAGGCAGAGAAACAGTAAGAACGAAGAGGGCTTGTCCCTGTCTTTTTTGCGAGTACCAGTTTCACTTTGCAGGTCTTCGTTCAGCACGGACTGAAGGAGCACTGACATTTAACTGAACGTTCAAACTGAAATGCATTTATATGCAAAGCATTTCTTAGCGAACTTTGGTGTCTATCTATCTATCTATCTATCTATCTATCTATCTATCTATCTATCTATCTATCTATCTATCTATCTATCTCTCCCTCTCTCTCTCCCTCTCTCTCTCTCTATCTATCTATCTATCTATCTATCTATCTATCTATCTATCTATCTATCTATCTATCTATCTATCTATCTATCTGTCTGTCTGTCTGTCTGTCTGTCTGTCTGTCTGTCTGTCTGTCTGTCTGTCTGTCTGTATGTCTGTATATCTATCTATCTATCTATCTATCTATCTATCTATCTATCTATCTATCTATCTATCTATCTATCTATCTATCTATCTATCTATCTGTCTATCTATCTATCTATCTGTCTGTCTGTCTGTCTGTCTGTCTGTCTGTCTGTCTGTCTGTCTGTCTGTCTATCTGTCTGTCTGTATATCTATCTATCTATCTATCTATCTATCTATCTATCTATCTATCTATCTATCTATCATCTATCTATCCGTCTACGACTTTTAGCCCTTCGGGCCGTTTCGATATTGGTATCCATACCGAAATTGGTATGGCATAACATGAGTGTATGAAGAGCATAAGTGAGTAGTCATAACATAAAACTATGACATGTATGTTATGATTTACATTTCATGGTCTTGCTGCTCTTACGGTGGCTTCGTTCACAAGACATGTTGCAAAACTTGTAAGGTATGACATGACCTCATGGCGAACAAAAGTGACAGACCCTAACGTGGAAATCATGACATGTGTTACGTTGGCGGCCGAGACGCCACCGGAGACATGACCTAGTCGATGTCACCAGGCAGAAGACAGCGTTTATTGACCACCTGAATCTTTTAATCAAGAAAGAGGGGAAAGGGGGATGAGAGGGAACAAAGAGAGAGAGAAGACACATGTACGTGCTGTTCTGCCCCCACTTCGGCAACAACTGGCGTTGCAACACTTCTACCCCTTCAGTAACCATAACGTTCCTCCGTTTTTTTTTTCTTTTTGTGGACCTGTCGTATTGGTTGTGATACTGCAGACGCGTTCTTGGCGTCTTCGGTCGTCGTTTCGTTGTCGGGTAGCGCCGATTCCCGAGTGTCCTCGCTCTCCAAAAACAATTCCTTATCGGACTTTTGTACTTGGTCCATATGGTGACGGACAATCCCTCCCTCAGTCTCCACTTCCAAAAGGCAAGCACCGGTCGTGGCCTTGACACTTCCTGGCGTCCATTTGCAGCCCGTTCCATAACTTCGCACATAGATAAATTGCCCTGGTGCGAAATTCCAGTCAGTGTCTCCCGTCGGCTTGGCCGAGACGCTGCGATGGTTCCTTGGCGGAAAAGATAAGTGCAGCCTTGTGAGCAACCGGTAGCCCAACAGTCTTTCCGAAGGTGAAAGGCTGGATTTTGGAGGGGTATTTCTATAGTTACAAAGCACTCAGGCCAGGGAGGTCGTCAACTCGGCGTTTCCAATCTTCTTTAATGCGTCCGTGGAATTCACGAGCATGAAGGGCGATGTTGCAACAAGTTCATGGAGCACTCCATAGATGGCGCTACGTTTCTTGGTGTAGTTGACGCCGGGCCGCACCGTACATTTCCTTCCTCCATGGCGTCGTATGAAGTATTGGGACACTCCGAGTAGGGGAGAGATTGCTGAACCTTCCCCACTTCGAGCATATTCAACCGACAGTTTATAACATATTTCTTCTTTAAAGACGAGGGCCTTTCTTGGGATACTTAGGCGCAGAGTGTGTGTGTGTGTGTGTGTGTGTGTGTGTGTGTGTGTGTGTGTGTGTGTGTGTGTGTGTGTGTGTGTGTGTGTGTGTGTTGGGGTGTGTGTGTGTTGGGGTGTGTGCGTGTGTGTGTGCGCGCGTGTGTGTGTGTGTGTGTTTTCTGAATTTCTGCTTTTCTGTCGCTTAAAACAAAAGTAGAATTCCAGTAACGTTGAGTAGTATGGTGAATAGCGAAGCGACCAGCCATCTTAATCTGGTTTCTGCGTTACACGTGCTGACAGTGCGAGGTCATTAGGTAGTGTGTTAATTTATTTAAGAAAATCATAGATACGTAACTGTAAAGACCGCAGTGATCATCACGCGGTGCTGGCAATGCGACGCTAAGACCGCCAAAACTGGCGTTTCCTATGGTTCACTGAAGCTACATGGTGTTGTCACCTACCAGTGACTTTGCGCTCTAAAAAAAGTTCGTTTTTTCAAATTACTGCTAAATGGCGCCCATTTCTCATACAGCGCCTACTCGCAGATTTCATCGCGGAGAACGTCAAATAATTCTTTTATTCTCTCTCCAGACAGAAGACCTTCGTCTTTCGACGACCTTCGCCAGAGAATCACGGAGGTACGCCACCATATTTTTCTATGTTTTTTACGTATTGACGCAGAAATACCAAATCATGCACAAATAAGGAGCTATTGAATACCTGTTCTTCCAGGAAATATTTTTTTGCCACGCCGCTGCATCACATATTCGTGCTAGAAGGTGGCATCAAAGCATGGCCACGCGCAATGTTCATCTAGGTGTCAATCCTACCCGCCACGGTGGTAAAGTGGCTGCGGGGCTCCATAGTTGACCCAGCGGTCGCGGCATCGTATCGTAGCCTCTGCACCTGCATTTGGGTGAAGGGAAAATTATAAAGGCCGGTGTACTTAGATTTACTGCATGTTGTGGAACACGAGATGGTCAAAATTTCAGTAACCCTCCACTACGGCACCCTGCAGTAGTGGAGGGCTATGAAACTGGGGAGGACAGGATGTAACCCCTGCCTCTCAACTAATTCATATTAACAAGTGTCGACCCTTAGTGACATTAATAAATAACTGCCTATATGCTACTATACGCGACTTCTTACTTTAAACTTTTTTTCTGAAGGTTTGAATACTAACATGCCATTCAGTTTTCTTGTGTATTCTTGAGTGATGTTTTCTTTTGAATAATGGTTTCACAATTTGTGTTTGCTTTTCTAGCTTGTTTTACGTCATTATCTCACAGGTTTACTCATATGATTTCCATTGCCTTTCTATTCCTAATGAAATTTTTATTAATATTTTCTTATTGTTATTCATGTTCGGACGTGTATAATATTTGACAATTAGTTTATGTTATTATTTGTATCCAAATTGTGCCAGTTAGTGTGTCTATTCCTTTTATGGTCCTCTTACACAATGCCCTGTTGGGTCTGGAAGGTATTTAGAATAAATAAATACATAAATCAAAAAATAAACAAATAAAGCAATAATGTTCTACAGTGCTTAGAGTTACTGTGTATTATTTGCTGCACAACCACGCAGAAAACTTACTTCTTCACATTTGGATGGTCAAAGAAAGTTCTTTCTTTAGGTCAGTCTAGTTGTGCTATTCTTCTTTGAAGGTATTCAAAAAATATTCGATTCGCACTTCATTTTCACTGTTCAGATTAACTTCGAAAATGGAAACGTGATATTCGCCTACATGGGTATTTGGTTTGTCTCATCTTGGACGATCTGTTTTTTTAGTAATTTCATTCTTGTTGTTTTTATTCCCTTCCTTGTTATGTTAAGTCCCGTCGGCACGATTTCAGTCACCTGAAATATACTCGACAGCACTTTGAAGAAAGGGAGCTGTTTTATTTAACGTATACGTTAAACATGTATGCATGTTACATGTTACATGCATACATGTAACATGTAAACATGTATGCGTGTATACATGTATGCATGTATGCATGTTTGTATACATGTTATAACATGTATACAAATTAGCCCTTGCAGAAAACTTTCTGCATTCGATCTCAATATCAATAATTAGTTTCCTAACCCGAGAAACCCCAGACTCTTTAATTGTTTTCCGATTCGTCCCCGATGGCAGCAATATTCTGTGGTAGCCCGGTGGGACACCTCAATTTATGATTTTATAAAGTGCACATTGATTACCGTCAGTATGAAAATAAGATCACCTTCGCTTCACATCATTGTTCAACCCACTTGCGTGTTACGTATGTACACGTAGGTAGCAATACACGTAAATAAAAATTCAATTTATTTTAGAACCGTGCCAATTTACGGAATATTTTCACGTGACCTACTACCTCTGCACGCGTTCAACTTATACCTGCGGTTTTTTTATTTTGCTTGTTTTGCGCTGTGCTATTTCCCTTGCCGCAGTTGAGAACGCGAAAAGACTTCATCCCCTCTCAACATTAGTCTCGCATAGTTATCGGAAAATCTCAGATCATGAAGTTTACTAAGTAGTCACAACTCAATAATTTTGCACATCAAGTAAACTCGCGTTGATTGTATACAAACGTCGCTACAGGTGGATTCTAGAACAGCTCCATGAGGACGCTCATATCATAACCTTCGTTGTCGCAACTTCTAAATTTATGGCGCTATGTCACATTTTTAGTGAATGCGTGTGTTTGCTTGATGATTAAGCCTTGTGTTCACACCCTTGCAAAGCTTACGCGGAGAGCTATCACCTCGTGTATACGGTGTCAGATAGGAGCCAAGAACGCAGAACTTTAGCTAGCGATGTTTGAACAGCTTGTGTCCCTTTCTAAATATGCGTTTACACGATACGCAATACACGCAGGTGTTCTCGCCGTTATGACGCCGCTTATGCGCGGTCCATATTTTCGGGGCATCCTGTGCTGGCGCTGTGACACAATGCAGCGGAAGCGTATTAACGGCACAGATAACGGAGCTGGCAGGAGGTCGCCATTGGAGGGAACGCTTATATGGGGGACGATAATGCGTTGTAAAGCCGAGCTATAACGCTCTCGCGATGTAACCTTTCTTTTTTTTACTTTCTTTACCGCTAAAAGTCACAATATATGGGAATGAGAGGCTATGAGCCACAAAAAAAGTAGGAATATACCAAAACGCACCGTACCACTCCTATTTGCCACCCCTGACCACATCCGTGGTTCCACGGTGGTGTTAAACGCCCTAAGGCCGTGGTCAGGGTGACGAATAGCCGCGCCCTCTACACGTGGTATCCCAAGTAAGTTTAAAGCACTCGCGAGGAAAGGGAAGTATATAGGAGGTAGGGCCAGAATTGAACTGCTAATAAAAAGTCGGTACTCCGCGTGCTACAGGGTGCGGAAGCTACGGAATTTCCCTCAGTGCGGGGGAAAAAAAAACCACGTGAGGGTGTCGTTGTTAGGCGGCGGAAGTTGCGTAAAAAGGCGCTCGCGAGGTCACTGGGCGAAGCGCCAGAAAGCACCGGACACGTAAATTCAGCTCCCGCGGCCCTGGCGCCGGTCATTCGTGAGTAACGCGAGGTTATGGGGAAAATGTATACGAGTTATTAGGGAGGAGCCGACCGACATGGCATTCAGGTATAGTGCTTACTCCCGCTCCTCGTTTAGAGAAAGCTTGCTTTTATCGTTCTCGTTTGGAAAAAGATTTTTTATTTGCTCTTAAGCACTGTTGTGCGAATATGAACAGTTCTGCTATACGCCGCAATACATTTATGAACGAGCGCTTTTTAGCCGACCTTGAAAGTACAGCAACTAAGTAAAAGAAACAGAATGAATATGGTTTTGAAGACTAAAGGACATGATGATGAAAGACATTCAGAGCAACATAGATAGCTATAGATTAAAACAAGCATGTTGCTTCTGTGCAATCATCTTCACTTTCCACATTAAAAAAAAATCAAACGTGGAAGTCTTTTTTTTTAAAGTAATGCAGTCTAAGTATCCATCTCTTCTCTAAAATCATTTTTCCTTGACTAGTATAACTTCATATGCCCATATCTGTTGCAGTTATTAATTGATGTTACTTTTGCTCACTTCTACTTTTATGTTATGTATCGCACTTCTCTCTGTGAACGTTTGTGCATTTGAGGGTGAAATAAATTGAACTATATAAAATGAGTTGTTACAATGGCTTCAGTGCCAGTTCATACTTTTATTACTGCCAATGGCTTGAGTTAACACTCGATCAAATAAGCACTATCTAATGGACAGAAATTGAATTCACGCACTTTGTTGAGGACAAGAAATATTTCTCAAATGTGTGAAACGAAGTGACACTTGCTTCGGACTCTGTGAAAAGAAAAAAAAACTTCACTAAATATATGAAACTCGAGATTCTTCAAGATCAGGCACCTTGCCTCATTTAGTAGTTGCGGAGGCGCATATCTTCGATGTTGTCGCGCTTGAGGACGGGCGAACTCGTTCAGTCGCAGACTCAATCCATGGATGTTATATGTTCTTTGTTTAGAGTATGAAAACAGCAATGATCAGATCTATATATCGATCACACCAATCATTTTTCCTCTTTTTTATTATTATTAGTTGTGTAGATTTGTTCCAAGGTGTTGCTCCGGCTATATATACTCCTCCTGCCTTACAGCTTAAGCTAACCAACTGGACATGCGCCCGGTTATCATCCCTGCCTCTCTCGTTATGTTCTTTTCTTCCTTCTCCTTCTCTTTAGTAATGGTTTACTTCGCGAAGCTCTAAATAACCATGAAACAATGCAAAGTTTACACATCTTGTGCGTTGAACACTTCAATACTTTGCCCGTTCACAATTATGCCATGAACAGTGAAATGAGGTCGTCCTTTCTAACTGTGCACTTGAGACTCACGACATTTTTTTTTTCTTAGAACATATTTTAATTTTAGACAGGCAGTTCCTCATCGGCTGTACACCAATGAACCTTTACTGCAACAAGTCATGGAATATCATATGAGCATGCAGCCGTATAAGACATCGTTGATTCAGCTCACTGTAAGATACGGACTATTATTAGGACAGTGACCTTTCACTAGCCCTATATCTAACAAGATTGATTCCATATCACCGTGGCTGTGGATGCTTGTGGTCTATAGCATTGATGGAATTATGAAGTATATTTGCGATAGCAAAAAAAGTCACAGCTTCGAAACAAGGCAGAAAGAATCAATGCGACAGCAACACATCGGAGCTGTTGTACGAATTCGGGCTAGGAGAGTTAGGAACTGTACGAAATGTAATAAACATGGTCGATTGAGTTTGAGTACACAGTAGTGCAGTAACCACAATATCTAAACAGGTGTTGTTGCGAATACTTGGCTATGTGACGTCCGACAGCAGGAAGTCCAAGTTTGGCGTCAAGACACATGACAAACTACTGGTTTTCAGGTCGAAGTACATTAACGTTGAAGCCTCCAGTGACTATCACCGGCACATCATGTAGACATCACCGTACAGAAATTTTGCAGCAAATAGTTCATAACGTATGCAGTCCGCGAGGTTCTTGGTGAGATGTACACTGTTGAGACGACGAAGTCGTGCGATGTGTTAACGGCGCAAGCGTCATCACAACCCATCTGGGGCAGTCAGTTGAGTTTGTCCGTCCAATGTGCAAATGACGGTGCGAATTTTCATGAAATCTGCCCGGTTCTTGGCCGATCCCCCTTTGTGGGTATGCGCCAGGATAACAAGGATTATGATCATCATCATGATCATCAACATCATCATCCGAAGTCACAGGCACAACAGGACCAGCAACTTGCCGAATAGTCCTGAACTTAGGGCGAATAATTTTTTCTGTTGCTTCAGAGTGAAAGTGGAGCGAGAGACCCTTTAAATGCCCCTTTAATGAAAATGTACCTGCTTCAGTGAAACCACCCCTCCTTTGAACAAAGCATCGTACACGTTAATGTTTAAAAAAAACAAGTATGGCTTGTGCAAACTAAGTACATGATTTGTTCGAAAATGTTTTTTTCAAATCGACTGATAGTAAACAAGTTCTGAATGTTACAGATACGTAGCTCGTCATTAGGAAGATGAGTGGGGCTCGGCCTTCACAGGGTTTGAAAAAAGTGCATGACAGACTGCCATGCCGACATCAATACACTGCCCATTCGTCAATATTTCCGCCAAATAATTGCGAACTTTATTGAAGACTGTAAAGTTAAGAGACCCAGCACCAGAGTGGCTCGAATAACTTGAGTCACTTAACCGTGTAAAGAAATTCTTATGTACTGTTTATGTACCTCTTTATGTACTGTTTTTCACTCTAATAGTATAGCATGATGTGCAAAAGAAAGTAATCAAGAAAAAAAGCGGCATGGCCTATTTGGTTAATGCAACGCGCTACCTGAGCGAGGTGTCACTCGTTTGAATCCCCGATGCGTGAATTAGAATTTTTCTCGTGATTTATTTTTCTTTATGTCTTTTGTAGATATACACATACCTACACATCAGCCGAGAGTGTCCACATAACTTCTCTCGCTATATAACGAAATAGCTTTTCTCCACCTCGTCTTTTGTTTTTCTCCTTTCGTTTTGTCACTCCTATGTTCAATTGTTACTTAGGCGTAACATTTACTTTGAACCACAGCTGATGACACTGGTTTTGGTCGCTTACTATTATTATTCACTTAACGTGAAACACAACTCATATCTGACATAAGAGAAAAGCTACAAAAATCCTCTAGTTCAAGTTTCGTGGTTTTATTTCTATTGATAAGACAAGCCCTAACAAACCAATTCAAACAAAGTCCCCTGTTTCCCGATGAACCTACGCCAAAAATGGAACAGATGGAAGAAGCCATATCTTACCATGCAGCATTTCGTATACTCTAGGAAAGTCTGAAATGCATGAACAAATGCACTCGTCCACTACCTCCGCACTAAAATTGCCTTCATAAAGCAGCAAGAGACTGGAAACTTTTGTGAATAGCCGAACACTCTCTACCGTATGGTGGTGAAATGCAAGAAGAATCGACCGGGAACGCCCCATTGCAAACAGATGACCCGTAGGAGGCTCGGCACAGCCGCCCAGGGCCGGAGGACCGGCTACCGCTGGTCAACGGGGCTTGGCTATCAGCTTACGTCCACTGTTACTTGGAATAACATAGGCCGCCCATATCCAGGTAAAAACAGATTGTATAACAATGTAAGGTTTATTCTTGCTGTAAGCCAATGACTAAAGAAAACTAAGAGAAGGGCCGACGAGGACGGGTATTAAATGAAGGCAAAAGCAAGAAGGTGCCTCGAGGAGCTTGCGTCACAAACGCTGCTGCTCAATGAGCTTCCGGTGGTCTTGGCATCTTTTAGGGGAGGCCAAGAAACAGCAAGAGGTGGGGCGGCGACGAATATATGGATCCGGTTTGGCACCCAAGTGCGCGCCCTTTATGCGAGACACCAAAGAAGGACGCTCCCCATGAATGGAGCAGGCCTAATCGTTGCGACGTCACAATGGCACCGCTTACGTAGTTCCGCGGATGGGAAGCCGCCCTTCCCGAGACTCCCTCTCAGCAGCGCCCTTCTCTACACTGCTTCCCTTCGAAGACCTTTGACTTTCACCCTCTTATTACTAGTCTACGGCTTCTCTTTTCCCACACTGTGCGTGTTTGCAAAGGGCATCGCCTTGGCCATAACCGAGGATGTGGTTAAAAGGAAGGACTGGCGTACATCGTTTCCCACAACGGGCTTCCCGCTAGGGTACACAGATATCCCGATGCGCAAAGGGACAGAGAGAGAGAGAGAGAGAAATAAAAAGAGAGGGCATGTGTTATTGATGGGAGAATAACGAGTGGGCGTACTTGTCGCGACGGGATACGTGCGGTCGTCTTAATCTCCCGGGGATTAACGCGCTCCCGTTTATGTGCCCAGGTATTCATTGTCGTGAAGTGGGGCCATTACACGTATACTTTCTCGTGTAAGCATCTCATGCTGACTTCGTGCCGGCTGCAGCGCCGCGTGAAGGCAGCCTACAATAAAGCGCGTTTTATATTACAGGGTGTACGATCCCGTTCACAGTCGAGGAAGTGACGTCATACGCGGCACATACAATAAACAAAAATGGAGGCGGCGTGTTTTCGTACATACTTGCACTAAGTAAAACGGAAGTAGAACCCGTTACAAAGACTTGCGAAGAAACACATTACTGCTGTGCACACAAAACACGTACACGTATAACAATACTGTACGCGAGGTAGCGTTTTCTGCCACGTATTGAAAGCGCACAGGAACGTATAAACTATGACACTGCACAAGTTAACAGTTCTTCTAGATGGTGTTGACGCTGACTCGTTCATAAAGCATAACCTAAATGAAATGAGAATTCTCGTTTCGTGAGCTGCCTGCACAGTCTGCTTCACGTAATGACCATAATTTATTTGCACAAGTTGAAGCACATGTTCGATGATATCTAGAATTGATTGTCTGTCAGCTAAGAATCTTCATTCGTCTTTTTCATACAGGACATACTTCTTACAGTGATTTGCGCAACGCCTTTATATGCCAGTCATAGAATAAAACATTTCAGGAATTCGCGAATGGGAATTTTAAGAGCCGAATAGAACAACGTTCGACTATAGTTTCCGAATAGCAGATTAACTTTTTGGAAAAATCTATATGATTCCAGAATATTTTATTTCAAAGCGATATTTGTAAGCATTGAAGATTTTATACTTGGGTTGCTCTCAACTGCCAACGGTATTAAATACTTTTTATATATGCACGCTCTTCTACAACTGCAGCCACTGCAGCCTTCGATATATTGCGTATTTGGGACTATAAGTACAGCTATGTCTAAAATATTAAATGTGATATTTTGTCATTAGCTTTTAAATAAAATGTAGGCATAATATTTGCTCAATTTCCAGCCAAACGCCCCATTTCCCACTGAACACTAATTGAGCAATAATAATCAGTATTTACGGCATGGCCATTATAGGGCCGTAACCAGGAAACCATTTGTGGGAAGCACCTAATTCATTACAGTAATTTACAGAAACACGGCACTTTGGCCTCTTGTTATCAACTCAATGTAAGCGATTGCAGCAGTTGCACTTCTATGACTGATTCAGCCATGGCCCACCGTCTCAGGTTGTTGACCAATGTCATGATGACGACGGTTGACTGCTCGCCATGTGGGTGCCGAAAATCCAGTGTCACAGCTACAAAGTATATACTTAAGCAGAAAATCTTCCATCCAGTGATCAATAAAGCGTTTATAGTACCGTAATTTAGGTGGATACCTGTGTTCAGTTATAAGGCAAGAAAAAAAAACAAGGTTTATTCGGCTGGGGCTGATTATATAAAAAATATATTCCATATTTTTAAAATACCGTATTGAGTGTATTGAATCCAATAGAACGCTTTTCGATCAGTTATTAGAGTTTCTTGTTCACACGTTAAAATTAGTTGAAAATGTTATGTCATTTCAGTCCACTTATCCAGAAGTTTTTTTTTTACAATTGTCTCTTCATCTTGTTAAAGAAACCACTAATTTGCCTAGTGAAGGACGTAGTACACGATTCTTCAACGCAAAACCCACAGCAGCACTCCTACGACCGGTGTCAAAACCGCGAAACTTGATCCCTCCCACAAAACAGGAAACGCTTGTAGTGCAATGTTTGTTTATTCAGAAAAAAACCGCGCGCACACAATACGGACGGGCAACCGCGCAAGCTGGGCGTGCTATCCGAGAGCGGCTTTGCAAGGAAAACAAACTGCCCGGGACTTTGGAGAACAGACGTTAGCGAAAGATGTCTGTTAAACGGGGCAGGGGCGAAAATAGACAAAGCGGTGCCCTCTGAGCGGAAAGGGAAAGTCGTTGGGCGTTTGACACACTTGTCGCCCAGCTCGTCAACGCCATGTCGTATCGTAGCCGTGCTAGCAAGGCCCGATCTAGCGAGGAAACGATAAGGGGTACGTATTTGTCTGAACACCTGTACGGTAGACCAAAAGGACATGTCTGATCACAACGAGCGCGCAAGAGCAACTCTATTCATGACTACACTATTGCATAACAATACCCGGAAAAGATAAGCCGTCGTTATCTTCTCAAAATGGTTGACGCAGCTAGAGCAGCTGAGATAATATTGGGTGTAGGCTTCCACTAATACGCGCAAAGATTGAAAAGACGAAACTATAGACTATTGTGTATGCACTAATGCCTCATAGACTCGGAGCTCTAGCGGCTGTCTCTTTAATTTGGCACGTACCGAAATTTGCATGAAAGAGCCTTAGCGTTAAGCGAACACGATCAATAGGTCATTGGATGAATGCCATATTGTGCTTGTCGCGTACGCCGTGAAACCCTTTGTCTTAGTCAGGTGTGTCATATACACGCAAGCACTGCACGCGGAATATGGGTATGAGCCATTGGTGACTCAACATTTATGTCAGGCCAGGAAGAGCTATAACAGCATTTTGAAAAGATGAAACCGTATGTTCGGCCGAACTTCTTGCCAGTAAATGAAAAGTCAGATGACAGCAGCACAGTGGTGCTGATAACGGCGAAGAGCGTCGGCCGTCATCAACTGACATGCGGTGACGCGTGCTGGCTTTTGTACACGCATGTGGCGGGGAAAATTCCGGCGTTATCTTGCTAGTGGTCACGTGAGTTCCAGTACAATCTGTGATGTGTGCGTTGTGAGCGTCATCTTGACAAAACGATGCACTGCAACAGTCAAGCTTCTAGAACAAGGACTCGCGGTTCGCACCGACCGTCACTGACAGTCTTAGTGGGCGTAAACCGAATACGGCAAAAGCAATAATAGGAAACTCGCGCGGCAAGGTCAATCCAGAAAAGGGGGTAATTGATTGATATGTGGGGTTTAACGTCCCAAAACCACTATATGATTATGAGAGACGCCATAGTGGAGGGCTCCGGAAATTTAGACCACCTGAGGTTCTTTAACGTGCACCCAAATCTGAGCACACGGGCCTACAACATTTCCGCCTCCATCGTAAATGCAGCCGCCGCAGCCGGGATTCGAACCCGCGCCCTGCGGGTCAGCAGCCGAGTACCTTAGCCACTAGACCACCACGGCGGGGCCAGAAAAGGGGGGGTAAGAGAATTCCGAAGTGTGAACGCGCTCGCATTATGGAGCTCCCCCGTCGCCGAGAACCCGGAGCCGGAGTCGGCATCGTTGTCGGTGGCAGAAAGATCAGAGGGATGGCAAAATTGTAAAGTGTAGGAGGGGCGAAGCGTGCATGAAAGGGTGTAAGGGTGTTTCAACTGTGCTAACGTGAAACCTGGAGAGGGGCGTTCGCTGGTGTTTCCCATAGCAAAATCGCTGTTAATTAGCAGTAAAAGACACAGGACGAAGCAGAAAAAGAAAAGCCCAATCACTGTAATTTGTGACGTTGTTCTCTTATGCGATTCTTATGGGATTCCTAAATGAAAAGAAGATAAAAGTGAGAAAGTGAGCCCCGTAACTGTCTCTCAGGGGAAGGACACCTCAACAGTAGCTCACGAGGGATGGGGGTAAGAGGAAATTTAGAGAGAGAGAGAGAGAGATAAAGATGCAAGGAAAGGCAGGGAGGTTAACCAGACGCACATCCGGTTTGCTACCCTGCACTGGGGAGGGGATAAAGGGGACAAAAGAGGTTGCAGAAAGATGAGAAGGTACACACAATCACGAGCACACTAGGATAGGAATAAAAGTTATAGAGATAGAGAGAGGGGAAGGAGAGAACGTGGCGCAGGTACAGCGACATCCAGAAGCAAGGAGAAGATAGGAAAGAGGGACACGGGTCGCAGAAGTCCGAGGACGGGGCACCACTCAGTGAGAGCTCTTGTCGGCGTCATCAAATGGCGTATAGGGCGAGCCTGTCGGCTGAGAGCTGCGCTGTCGTCGGAGATCGCGGGGCCCCAACCAGTCGGCACGAAATCCGAGATTCCTTTCATAAGGCATTAATGGTGTCAAGCCTGAAACTGGGCATGTAGCGATGGGTGTTAAGCTGCACTAACATCATGGTAAAGCTGCGTCAGAATGCAACTTAAGTTTAGGCGCTTCTTCCTCTGCTGCGTATCCGTCTTCCCTGCATGCCCGGTTTCAGTTCCCCATGGTGTGCAGGAAAGGGTGTTTCATCTCTGTCCGGAGCAAACATATTCAGACAATAAGTAACAAATCATTAAAAAAAACTGGACTATCTCTAGCGCACGCTTCGAGTAGCTCCTCAAGAAACCAAACTGCTCACGTACAAAACACTAAGCCGTCCAGTCTAGGAATATGCATCTATTGTTTGGAGTCCGTTTCATAACAACAATATTAAGAGGATTGAGTCCGTTAAAAAAAAGCTATTCGTTTTATCTACCACCGCTACGACCCTCTTCCGAACTTTCTAAGTCTGAGTACTCTGGAAGCACGTCGCCACAAGGAAAGCTCAAAGTTCATGCATGCCTTGACGGATCCCCACTTCTGTCCACTTAAACCAGTACTGTAGGTTTGCTGAACCTTCCTGCACTCATAGCTGGCATAATATTTATCTTTTGCCGTTCAAATCTGGAGCTGATTAGTTCAAATATAGTTACATTCCTGCAACAATTGAGCGTACGGCAAATGCATGGCAGGGATACAGAAAGATAAGTGGGCAGATGAGAGTACCAAGTCTGTCGGTATAATGTGTCAGCAGAAAGCACAGAACCGGGTTGACTGGTGGAGCATAGGAGAGGCATTTGCTATGCAGTGGGCATAGTCAGGATGATGATGATGATGATGATGATGATGGTCGTGGTGGTGAAGATGATGAACTTTGATGATTTGTTGGTTTCGATAAAACTGACATAAGTGCTGTAACGTGGGTATACCAACTTCAAACCAGACCGTATAGGATACCTTTGGCGCCAGTGTAGTTGAAATGCCTGGTAAATCATGATGATGCCCGTAGCCAAGCGATGGGGACAGAGTCCTTAGAGGGATCCGCCCGCTTCGTCCCTGAAAATTAGTGTTTCTTCACATAAATGTGTTCCCCAAATTCGGTGCTTCCTTGAAATTGTGAAGACATTTAGCGAGTTCTACCTTCCTAAGCCCCCCCCCCCTACATAAAAGAAAAAAAGTTTAATTGGACTTGATTTGATTTCGATTTAGCGTCACTGTGCCCAGAGTTTTCAACGATGCAAAATGGTAGACGCATGCGTCACGTTCTATTCTGACTCCCCCCATCTCAATGGGCGCAAGTGTTTGTGAAGACATCTTGGAATTTACGAAGTGGCGGACGGAGGGATGGACGCACGGGCGGAGGGACGAACGGACGGACAAACGAAAGACGAATGAATGGAAGGAGGCACGCATGGACGGTTGCATGGATAGACGAACTGACGGACGGACGCATGGGCACACGTGCTGACTCACAGATGGATGGACAGAGTATGGTCTATTTTAAATGGCATGTGCGCACCATTATTGGTATCTGAACAGTATAAATGTAACACCTGCGTTTCGGACCGATGTGGATATAGGACGACAGCGACAATGCTGATCGTGCAAGAAAGACTAAGGAGCCTTGCTCCTAAAAAAGATATCCTGGCAGCGGGTCTAGACTTGACATACCCACAACTACACAAAGCGCAGAGTTTGGTACCACTCGCAATGCTCTGCTCAAAGCAGTAAAAAAGAAGTGTGGTAGAGGCTGCTACTCGTCCACTGACCGGTTCGCATCACATCGACTACCAGAATGTGTTCCAACTGCCAGATTTTTTTTTTCTAGAGCGAAAGCTGTTATGAAATAACTCTGGGCACGCGCAGCGCCGTAGCTGTCCGCCGCCACCACCGCTGGTGTCCATAACCACATCGCACAAATTGAGAAAAATAAAACTAATACCAATGACACAGTGTGCCTTGAACCCACGTCCGCTGGGTACCAGCCCAGTATTCTACCCCTGAACCACGCCGGTGCTTGGGACTTGCTGGTAAACTTGCCTTAGGCATGATTGTTGTCAGGAAAGCAATCGCGCTGATACAACTTATGATGATGATGATTGATAAATGATATGTGGTGTTTAACGTCCCAAAACCTTTATATGGTTATGAGAGACACCGCAGTAGAGGGCTCCGGAAATTTGGACCACATGGTGTTCTTTAACGTGCACCCAAATCTGAGCACATAGGCCTACAAAATTTCCGCCTCCATCGGAAATGCAGCCGCCGCAGCCGGGATTCGATCTCGTGACTTGCGGGTTAGCAGCCGAGTACCTTAGCCACTAGACCACCGCGGCGGGTTGGAGGATGATACGACTTATAAAGCATTTTTAAACAGCGAAAGAACAACCAGTCGTCGCACAATGCGAATACCGCAACGAGTGGGTCGTCCAATGCTGCAACACATTACAAAAGCTTGTTCTTGTTCCCATATTAACTGTGGCGCATACCCACTTCAGCCACAATTCCTCGTCGACGTCAGCCACTGCATGAACAATTGGCACGAAATTCCTTGCAAGTGTTTATCGGATACCACGCTCATAAGAAAAATGACGAAAAATAGCATAGAGAATGTCGGCCTACTACCCCAATTTTTTTTTCGTTGTTAATGTCATAGTGAGCATCAAGCAAGTGTGCTTGCAGCAGTTACCCAATAAGTGTTTAGAAAAGGCTCTGAAAGGCCACTCACTCTTCTAGCTTTCGCTGTCACATGTGCTGCGCCTTCCGTGCAGGCCTGGCGTTTTGTTGTTTTTTTCCTGTTCACGTGGTGATTGGCATTTCGAATTCGTTCTTTAAAATAAGGTGCTTATTGTCCCATATTTACGCTTGAATACATAAATAGAGCCCGTACCTTTCGACATGTTTGGGAACAACAAAGTCGCAACTATGTGTCGAGTCGCGATTTTGCTGTCCCTTTCACCCCTCAGTTAGGTCAACCCTTTCATCCGTGATTGTCCTTGCGAAGTGGCTACCCCGGCCACCTCAGTATGAGCAAGTGGGATTCTTATTAACCATGATATATACGCCTGATCTTGTGTCAACAGATCAACACTACACCGCTGAACACGAGCCAAACACGCCTTAAGCATGCATGAAAGACGAGTGGGCTAACTGGTGTATAGCGGCGAGAACGCCTTCGAACGGACTCGGTCAATGGGAGAGCGCTGCTGGAACAAACTCCCCACTCCCCTTTCCCCCTTTACGAAAATAGGCCAGGATGGGCGCCCTCGCCACTCGTATCGGACAATGGTGGCCCTTGGGTTTTTCAACACGGGCACTGCCGGCTTAGCCTGAGCACAGCTGTTTCCCCCCGAGCCGCTGTTGTTAGCGCCTTGGGGACCCTGCCAAATATTGCCTCTCCACCGGGACCGAGCAAGTAGCCTCTTGTTTCGTCCTTTCTTGGAAGCAAGACAAGAGAAGGCGCAGATTTGCGTGTATCTATTCCCATATTTCTCCACGTTTAACTGACCACATCACGCAAACGTGAGCAGTTCTCACACTCACGAAAAAAAGACAACATATGTATAATTGAAGCTATGGCGACATTTTGCAACAAAGCATGTTCCTAAATATTGTCCTTGACGTTACTAGCATTGTGAATGAAATTGAATTTCCCACGCTTCAGTGTCTAAACATCGCTCAACTCGACTGGCATGGCATAATGTTTCATGTAAGGTCTATGTCTTCATTAGTCGCTCACTACATAATATGCGTGGTTGCTGACATTGCTCTAAGACTTTGTTTTTAAATCTGATTGACTCAGGCTTATGTCCAAACTAGCGACCTTAGATTTTTACTAGATTATTGTCAGTTTTACAATTCATATCGTTCGTTTAAGTATACTGCTACTTCGTCACTTGTGTCGTTTCATAAGCGTAGTTTCACCTGCCGAAAGTGTGGCATTTAGATAGATAGTATTTTAAAAGCAAATATATAAGTAACATATGGACGAGCGAAGTTGTGGGCGAAGGGGGCGTTTTAGCAGTTCTAAGCTGCGAAGCTGCATTACATTAACGACACTATTCTCCTATGGGGAGCTGTGGATTAATTCTAATTGAAGTGCACTAACGACGCCTAAATACAAATCTTAAGGAATACTACATTCGAGCTCTGTCAAAGATCTGTCTCTGTGGGCTCCCATCTGAACCGTGTGGGTCGTGTTCACCAGTGGAACTCTTGAATCTATGGTATCCTAGCTATGATCACGCCACTCCAAGAAGTGTGTACAGCTTTTCACACTACAGGCAACAGTAGCTCTGAGTATACTTTATAGAGAACGAAATAATTTGTGTTTTTTTGTGGGGGGGGGGGAAGAAGGGGGGTTTACTTTATTGGTGGACACAAGTTAACCAATTGCATCAACCTCACAATTACGCCGAGGGAAACAAAAGGGATATAATTTGTTCTTTTTAATTATATTGCAGTAGTTATGATACGAAAACAAAGTGACTCAATGGAAGTTGGAGGATTCAGGTCTACTGATAGATAGGGCGACTTTTCGCCCACTTTAGTCTATTTCATTTGGCGTCATAATTACTAAAGTACAGTTAAACACAACGATTACCGTCCACAACAGTTGAATTCCTTCGGCTATACGTGTGTTATATTCATTTAGTACTGTTTATTGAAAATGAACAACTTCAATTCACACGCTGTGATGACTACGACATCAATATGCTTAGCATGCCTGACATTACTACAGTTTAATGGAAAAGTAAGGACAAAAGTAATGTCAGGGTCGAATGGCCGTTAAGCTTTGGCATCCATAATTCTGCATGGTCACTTAGTGCATTGCTGGAATTGCACTTAGTACGAAAAGCTATAAATATAGACGTCAGGTTTTCTTAAAATGAATGGTAAAATGCAGATACCGTTAAATAGGCGTTACACCGTTACAGGTATCCACATCAAATACTACTCCTTTGCCGTTAAAGCACTGTAGTATAGTTGCATGTGACGTGAACTGAAATATAAGTGGCAATAATGCTTCCGCAAATTGATCTTCGCTGCATATCTTGACCAGCCTTCTCTCTATGAAAGTACCTATTGTTCCTGACTCAGCGGGAGACTGTGGTGATGGTGTCTAGTGACTTGTAGCGGCTATAGCGCATGCTATCGCGAAATGCTCGCTGGAGGCGAGCACAAACAAACAGCGATGCAGTGATAGCCTCGTGGTTTTAAGATTTGTCTAGTACCATTATCTGTCGAACCACAACAAACACCATGGGGACTACGCTCTTAGAAACAAGCTGAACTAATGTGCTGGCTGCAAACACATATGAAGTGATAAATGAGAACGTTAATCGTAATAGTGTCACAAACAAAATATGTATACTTACCATTTAAGCATGCTCGTCACAGAGGGATTATCCTGCCCAGCCGCGGTGGTCTAGAGGCTAAGGTACTCGGCTGCTAACCCGCAGGTCATGGGATTGAATCCCGGTGGCGGCATTTTAGCTTATGCGCTGAAAGGAAATAAAAGTTCTTTACTCGCATGTTTTAGGTGATCAGCCCCACGCGTCAAAGGCAGTGAGCGCGCTAACCTTTGCTGCGGCTGCACTTTCGATGGAGGCGAAAATGCTATAGGCCCATGTGCTCAGACTTGGGCGCACGTTTAAGAACCCTAGGTGGTCAAAATTACTGGAGTCCTCCACGGCATAGTGTCTCATAATCATATGGTGGTTTCGGGACGTCAAACTCCACATATAAATCAATCAATCAATCAACCAAGCAATCAATCAATTATTCAATCAATTATTCAATCAATCTATCTATCAATCAATCAATATAGTGGTGTTAACTCACGTAAAGTGCTCTCGAGATAACAAACCAGCAAGAAACAGCGCACTGCTCTGCCGGGTAGATCGCCACTACAAACGCAAGGGGAGCGTTCCGGGAAGACAATTTGTTACGAGGTGGTCCCTAGGAGCGGGAACTCGTTTCTCCATGGTCCTATACGTACGTCGCAAAAAGTCAACCATCATTATCATGCAAGAGTGGTTGATTTAGAAAGTCTTAAATCACTGAAGATGCACTAGCTTCTTGAAACGGGCTGGTTGGATACATACCGAATTTGAAAGAAGAAAGAGCGTTAGAAGGACACGAAGGCGAGAGGGCACAAAGGCAACGCCATGTTTGTGTCTCCGTGCCTACGTTTCGTTTTAGCCCTGTTTTATCCTTCAACTTCAAAACAGAATAAGTATTGTTGGCACAGAATGTAATATAACTCACAGGTGAAAGAATGCGGACAAAATCACTTGACAATGGTTTAATTGCAGGGATGACTTCTGCAGATTCAGAACAAACATAAGAAAGAAATATAATGTATATGTTATTTGTACAAATTATGATAGATGTGTGAAGAAAGCGAAGTGGATGAAAAGAATCAGACGCGTTATGCAAAGGTCACAAGTATCTCTCTGTCACTCTCTCTAATCTGTTATATTAATTTCTTATTGTGTCTAGCAAACAAAAACGATCCCTTAAATTTCTCTTTTTGTTGTGCTCTCTCTCTCTCTATCTGTAATTTGTTATTTTAAGTTATTATCGTGTCTAGCAAACAAAAACGATCTCTTAAATTTCTCTTTTTTGTTGTGCTCTCTCTCTCTATCTGTAATTTGTTATTTAAAATTATTATTGTGTCTAGCAAACAAAAAAGATTCCTTAAATTTCTATTTTTGTTGTGCTCTCTCTCTCTCTAATCTGTTATTTTAAATTATTATTGTGTCTAGCAAACAAAAACGATCCCTTAAATTTCTCTTTTTGTTGTGCTCTCTCTATCTATCTCTAATTTGTTAATTTAAGTTATGATTGTGTCTAGCAAACAAAAAACGACCTTTTAAAATCCTCTTTTCGTTGTGCATTCGCATCATTCAGTCATGCATGCGCAAAAAGAATCAAAGGGCGCGCCTACATCAGAGGCGGTTGTGTATTATTTCATGCAAATGAAGCAATTAATCCGATTTAAATTTTTCTTTCTGATTGATCTCCCGTTATTTTCAACATAAAAGGCTTTTAGCGCAAACGCAAAAAAAAAAAGACGCGTCTGCTCTTGCCTATATATATTGGCCGTTTGCAAAAATGGAGCACCTATAGTACACATGTAAGTAAACTGAGCTTTATTTTGACTGTTGATGGTTAGCTCACTTTTTTAAGTAAACGGTCATTCACGCAAGCTTAGATTTATCAGATGTGCAAATGTGCACCGTACAAGCATATGAGATTGGCAAACCTCCTGGATCGCTTAACTAAAAGCACCCATGCGTTTGTTACTGCAGCCTATCTCGTGTCAGTTGTCGGTGAACTAACGAAGATAGCGTTACCTTGTTTATTTCGTAATTATGGTGTACTCTTGGTGTTTTTATATCTGTGTAGAGCGAGACAAAGTTGCGAACCAGGCCATGAATGTAACCTAAATGTGTTAGGCAATCACGGTATGTTGAATCTCCGTGACTTGGCACAGCTGATATTGTGAACATTAAGTGGTTCATCGCGGTGCTGATTAGGCTTTGTAAACAAAAACGTTGTTTTGTATTGAACAGGAATGGCTCAGTGTACTGATTTTCCGATGATTTATTTTTGTTGTTTTCGACGCTAACATTGTCCACGCATTCCCCAAACCAGCCGCGGTAGCATACAACATGGAGTTGTTAGGATGCTGGGCTTTAGTATCTATGGTAAGAATCAGCATTTACGCGCATAGAAACTGCACAAAACATACAAGTGCCCGAAAAGCAAGAACACACATACATTTAGATTTATGTACCCCCTAAATAATAATAGTAAGTGTTGTGGTTCAAGGTCTTGAGACGACGATTGGATTATGAGAAATGCGTAGTGGGAGGCTGCAGAAGTTTCGACCATGGTTTTTTAACATGTACCTAAATCTGAGCACACGCGCTTCAAGCATTTTCACCTCTACCAAAAGCAAGGCCGGGATTAGATATTGCCACATGCGAGTCAGCCGTTGATGCCCATAGACATCGGGCCACCGGGGTGGGCAGCATGTTGAATAACAGGAGGTGGTGAAAAGCAATCCGGAGTTCCACAAAGTCATTTACCGTATACTTGTGGTGACATGTGAAAAACTAGCATTAAATCTCACATACTAAGTTCGCGACTACATTCTCCAGTGCCACTCCACAGTGGTGACTCTAATTGTCCAGCGATGGATGCCTATTCACTGTGGTGCATATCATGAAATCCGTGGCACCGGCAACCGCTGCAACAGGCGAGGCACGCAAGGGCGCCGACGACACCTAAGAAGGGCTTTCGAGAGCCGAATGCGGCCGTCACTTCGCATGAGGCTCAGTTCCATGTGCTTTTCATCTCCTGTCGGCGTATAGCGATAAAATAAAAAAAAAGCTACTAGGCAAAAGCGAGGAAGACCTTCGTCCAATCAGACCCAGATAGACGAAAGCTGGCCTGCTGCGCATTGCCTCCGAGTGTGTACGCATCCGTCCTGCCGAGGCAGGCTGCTGTCTTCTATCGCGGCAGCAGAGACAGCCTGCACGCCGGGCGAAATACGTGTCTCGTCCAGACGTGCCAGAAGCCCGCAATCATCTGGAGCCGCAGATGCCTACAATATCGCTCGCTATGCGCGTCCTGCTCGTATAGGCGCATGAGGCCAACGCCTGCGGGGCGGCAATGGAAACCACGGCGTTTTCCGAGAGATGCGTCTGGATCTTGTAGAGGTCTGCTGCGCAGCCGGCGACGGCGGCAATCAGCTGGAGCCGCTAACGGCGTCGACCCACATGGATGGCGACACTACCGCCAGAAAGGATGGCGCCAACAGGGAGGGCACAAGTGAAGCGGTGTCTGCAGATATCGGCAAACTATGCCACGCACAATTCTTGCACGTTCAATTTAGCAGCTTAACCGCGAGCATATCTTACGCGAGTGTTAAGCGGAAGAACCTACCTCGCTCTACCTTATATACGGGCCTCTGTATCGTGTACGTTACAAAATGGAAGTGCCATCTGAAACAATTCTGGAAGTACTATGCGCAAGCAGTGTACAAATGCATTTTACGGCTTTCCGTGGTTTTTTTTTGTTTTTTATTTTTTTATTTAAATACCCTAAAGACCCGAATGGGCATTACGTAGGGGGGGATAGGGTGGGGTTATGATCACAAGTACAGTACAGAACATAAATGAAGGCAGAGGTGGTATACATGTCTACTGCATCGAGAAACTGAAAGTGCAATCCAGAAACAACGCCAAGCAACAATAGATTACATTAAATGAAAAAAGGGTTATGGGTGAAATAGGTCCTCTCCTGTGGACGCTTATAATACGAGTGTTTCTGGCGCAGCGTCAAGCGGTTCCAATCGAAGCGTTTCAATAATTATCACACTTGATTGTTGTATAAACCCACACGCTATACTAACGTACTCAAATCAAGACCAGTGGTCGCAAAGTTCAGAAACACAAGGTGTAGATGGAAAAAGTTTTCGTTGTAATGCGCGGAAGGTATATACCGAATTATTAAGCTCCAGCAAGTTATTTTACACGGCCGCAGCGATTCCTTGCGTTTTAATGAAATCATGTTTTCGAAATAATTTCTCGAAAGCGGTTTCCGTTACAATATTATCCGCAAACACCGCGAGTCCTTACGCGTATGAAAGGGTGTGTTTCGTAAAACTCTTTGTATCTTTCTTTTCTTCTTTAATAGCTTGAGTATCCAGCAGTAGCAATACTGGCAAACTATATAGTGCGTGTCACTTAAATTTGGTCCTCTAACAAGCACTTTCTGAGACCTTGAGGCTATCGGCCTAAGTTTTTGTTCGAGCAATCAAGCATTACAGTGACACTGTTTGGATTTTTGGGCTACAGATGTCAGAGTTTGTTGCACAGAATGCGAAGCATCTTACTTTTTCTACTTTGAGCGTGTCTATCTAACCACCTACGAGGTTATGCTCTCCCGGTCGTTTTTGATTGAGATGTATACCAAACTTGGTATCACATGACATGACTGTATGACGAATGTGACTAAAAGGTCATCATATAAAAATCACGACACATATTTTATGAAAAACATAATTCAAATGCCACGTTTTTGGTGTTCTTGCAGCCACTGTGGTGATTTCATACATACCACAAACCGTATGACGTAATCATGGTGCATTTTAAATATAAGTGACAAGTCTCAACGTATGTTTCCCGTCGTTATATGGCTCCCCTCAATCCTGCAGCAATACGTATCGCAAAGACCGTACTTTGGGACGGTGCCATTGAGAGCGCTGCATTTCCAGAGCATTGGGCGTCGGCAGTCGAGTCTCTCATTTCGCCGAAGCAACAATCCGGCATGCTTGTCTGAGTCTCGTTTCAATCAATCGGCTTACGGGCTTAGATCTAGCGGGTGATCGAGGACTGCGGATTACCGACAGGGTGTGCCTCTTTCACTTAGCCGCTCTGCAGTCCCACGTGCTTAGAAGGAAGGTCGCTACAGAGACACCTGTCCAATGGTCCGCGAGCGTTGGCTATGTCTGCCGTGAGACTGGTTTGCGGAGCTCTCAAGGCAAGATATCTCCAAGCGTCTACTCGAATAAGCAGCCTTTTTTTCTGAAATGCAAACTACACCTTATATTTCGCCGTTTCATCTTCTAACCATGTCCTGGCGGCAAATATACTGAACCTACTATCGCGCTCACAAATGGCAAGTTAGGCTTCAGTAGATAATGGATTCGTATGGTACCTAGTACTCATACATCTCTGCTATAGCAGCAGTGCCATCATTGTCCGCGGTCACAAAGCGGTTACGCTCGTCGGCTGTTGGCCCGGAGGTCGTGGGTTCGATCCCTATTACGGCGGTTGCATTTCGATGGAGGCGAAATTCGGGAGGTTCGGCTAATGTGTCATGTAAGAGCACGTTAGAGAAGACCCGGTGGTCCAAATTTCCGAGGCCCTCCGCTACAGCGTCCTTCATAATAATATCGTGGTCTTATAACATAAAACCACAGATATTATTATTGGCAGTAGTGTCATCATGGTGTACATATCTGAACGGCGGCCGCAAGTGCACATTCAGTGATATTTCAATATGAAGTACACTGCATATATGCTCCAGGCAGCTCAAGCAGTCTCAGGTAATTATAGTAACTGCTTGTAAATGGTTCATGAAACGAACAGAAGCCCGTTCGTTTGCAATATAATTAACGAGGTGGCGTGGGGTACGTCGTATGTCAAACAAAAAAATTATGGTGAATACATGTCTTACCTAGAAAGTCACTTATCTCGCTTAGTGCATGGTGTCGTGTGGCAGAGAGTACAAGTGATTCCACTGATATACATGTCCCTGATGTTTGTCTATTCTTCGCTAATCCTAAAATATGAGTGTACCACATGCGTGAGTCAAGGTTTCTGAAAAGACTAATGTTTAAATGTATGAGTCGTCCTTGTGTTTTTGCGTAGACTCATCCTATCGACATGCGCACCTCTACAAGCTTTTACGCGTGGATAGCTTCGTCGTGGTGCAAGTTGCTATACGGATTGCGCTGAAGAGAGGCCTCTTTCACATGTCCGTTATGGCTAAGTGCATGCAGCTTGCATGAAGTCAAGTTTCTTCTTGTATTGGAACCACTGACACCTTTTGTCAGGTGTGTGATAACGGGGATACTTCGGTTCACATCTTCTGTGACTGGTCTTGCTACGCTGTGCTGAGGTGATCACTCGCGATAGCTCTAGCTCACCTAGACATGACATCTCTATCACTAGCGACCATCGTGAAACGTGGCGGAGAATAAAGGTAACGAAGACTTTGCTACAATTTTCAAGGAAAACGCGCTTGCACGAGTGTCTGTACACTGTAAGGTTGTGCTGTATTTCTCTCTCGTTCACATTCTTTACTCTTCTAACTACCAAACGCCCTCGTCTCTTTCTTCAATGTAGGGTGTGGCATGCGTTTATTGTAAACTGGCTAACATCGCTGTCTTTCTTTGATCTCCTCAGTTGCTCTTTCCGTCAATCGTAAATTTGTTCTGGTTATGCTAAAGTTATGAATAAAACTCGTCTGCTGTCTCTTACAACTTGCAATTTCCATTGTAACTGCTAAAAGTTCATGCCTTGTCCTATCCGCGGACACAGGCGAAGGTTCTTTTTTAATTAGCACAAGGGGAGAGCGGTACGTGAGGGATGTGTGGAACATTCGGCTGACGTGAACAAGGGGGGAAGGGGTGGTTGTGAAGAGAGCCTGCAATGAGTGAAGAACGCAGTGAATGTTCCACTCTTGTGATGAAATTTTTGCAGGTTGTTCGCACATGGTTCATTTGGTGTAACTGCTTCTCTAGAATTAAATACAGTCCTACTTAGTGCTGATATTGTATGCTGCCGGGCTGGGGCTGAAGGGGGAAAAAGAAGAAGCCCTACCGCAATTTTCAGGACGTTTTACATTTTGGCCTAAAAAAATGCCATTTCATATTGAGCTTCCGCGAGTGCATACGAGCCATACCCAAAACCACAAAATTAAGAGCAGCTCATGCGCTCATAGGGATGCCCAAATTGCCCTTCAACGAACCATTTAGGATAAGCACGCAAAACGAAAACCAAAATTGACCCCGCAGCCGGTTGAACAATAAGCGCGCATCTGTGCAGCGCCATACGGAACGCAACGAACTCTTCGCCAACCTGGTGCTAGCATCCCCGCCTTTTCTCCCACCCCCTATTGACAAAAGCTGGTTGTATCGACGAAAAGCAGGGTCCGAACCCAGCGCCCAGGCGCCAGCCGGCCAACGGCGAGCGCCACTCGGCGCAGCTTGCATGCACGCGCGCGGCGTTCGACTTCGGTTCCGAGGGCCGTCCTGAACGCAGCTGCGTCCTCTCCAGCTGTAGGTGTCGTAGCTCCAGCTCGTTGCGCCTCCGTTTTTAAACGTAGGGTGAGGCTTGTACGTAGACCACCCGCACTGGTGGCTGTACTGTGTCAGAGCCTGCGCGCTCGTGCGGGGACCCACGCTGGGCCAGCTGGGTGCCAGAGCGGTGCGCCGAACGCACGGTGGCGACGGCGCCGTTTCGCCCATTGAGCAAGCCGCGCGGCGCTTCGACAAGACAGCTGACGCGGCGGGGCTAGCGCCCGCGCGGCAAAGATGCTTTCTGCTGGATCTACTCTCACCGCTCTAGCACCGAGGCGATAATTCTTTAATGCGCCCTAATCATAGCATCACATACGAAGAGGACGCGGATGACCTTGAAGAAAAGACCTTCCGCCAATGAATCTTACTGAATAATTGAGAGCCATTTTACACCACGAAGGCCGATGACATGAGCAACTCTTCAGAACAAGAAAGAGCAATGAAGCATGTGTAACTCACTGACTTTCTCGAGAACATGCGACAGTGTTGTATAGCATAAGAACAAGCTCATGCGATCTCGGCTTCTGTGGTGACACCGATGACACTGATCATTTGTATAAATTTGCTCGCAGTTCGATACGGAAAGAGCAGCAATTGTTCATGGCCCCCAAGTAAAATGTGTTCATAAGCAGCGGACACGTGAAGATGTCATTTTTCCGGCGGCAGCGATGGGGAACATGCAACAAATCCTTAAGGTCTTTCTGTGAGACTTAGGGCTCCTCAAAATGTAGTTAAAACACGTACAATTCAAGGAGTACTGATGCGGAACGATTGACAGCGATATATGCCAGTCTTATCTCGCTTGCAGTAACATTAGAACCACCGCCACAACCGTAAATTTGTCGACGTGTACGGGCATGCAGTGCGCCTCTGCTCATCTCTTCCCTACTGGTGTCCTGTGTGGTCGTGCTACTCACGGTGGTTTATAGTTCGAAACACCAACTCGTCCAACAGTAACCTGTTTTTTTTTTCAAATGCGACATGTCTGTCCTCAAACTTCATTTTCAATTTGAGGTATCAAAATCTTTCATTTGAATTTCATATACGTGCGTCTTTTTGTCGTATTCTCTGTTTCGCGACACGCATAACCTTGTATGGCTACAGTCACATGTGGTTGACGTTTGTGAACGATGGTCTTAGTTGGCGCTTACTACACGTGTGTTATTCTTTTCCACGGTTAGTTGAACGGCGCGGTATGGTAGGATCTGCTGAATTGAAGAAATGGCCAAAGGTGAGCTACAGTAGGTGCATGTCCCATCGCCTCACCTTGTCTTCAGTTGTTATGGTGCCACGTTGTTAGTTCATTTTTTTGTGGGCGAAGTTTCCTATGCCGTGGATCGTGCGTCCGCGATGTATGTAGTAGTCGTCGTAGAAGTATATAGGTGGCCACCTCTACGGTCGGATTAAAGGAGCGTCACCCGCGCAACCTTTTCAAATGAGGAAGAAACACACACATATTAATCATAAATAAAAACATAATTGTTTCTGATGGAATAACTTACAGAGACGAGTATTGGTGACTTAATCTCCATTAAAATTTGCCTTGAATGTCATGCTTAGTGAAAAAGACTACATCAGAAGGACACACTTTGAGCACTGTCTGACCAGAAAGGGTTGCAACTTTAAACTCGCTGGGCGTAACCTCCTTGGTTTTAGCAAGGTTTAGCGAGGGTTGGGGTGTAGTGTCTCTTAAAGTTACACCTACCATTTTTCTTTCCATTACTCGCTGCGTCGTCCTCAATTTAAGGTGAACCCTCTTTGTAAGTCTCCAGGTATCTGCTCCGTAGCTAAGTACCGGCAAGATACAGCTGTTATATACCTTCCTCTTAAGGGATAGTGGCAATATACCTGTCATAATTTGAGAGTGCTTGCCAAATGTGCTCCACCCCATTCTTATTCTTCTAGATACTTCAATCTCGTGGTTCGGCTCCACGGTTATTACCTGCGCTAAGTAGACATAGTCTTTTACAACTTGAAGTGCACTATTATCTATCTCGAAGCGCTGCTCTCTTCTGAGGTTGTTGTACATTGTTTCGTTTTCTGCAGATTAATTTTAAGACCTACCTTTCTGCTCTCCTTGTCTAACTCCGTAACCATGAGTTGCAATTCGTCCCCTGAGTTACTCATCAATGCAATGTCATCGGCGAAGCGCAAGTCACTAAGGTATTCTCCATTAACTCTTATCCCTAACTGTTCCCATTCTAGGCTTCTGAAAACCTCCTGTAAGCATGCGGTGAATAGCATTGGGGAGATTGTGTCCCCCTGCCTTACACCCTTCTTGATTGGTATTCTATTGCTCTCTTTATGAAGCACTATGGCAGCAGTTGATCCCCTGTAGATTTCTTCCAGGATGTTTATATATATTTAATCGACACCCTGATTCCGCAGTGCCTGCATGACGGCTTATATTTCTACTGAATCAAACGCCTTCTCGTAATCTATAAAGGCTATGGATAGAGGTTGGTTATATACTGAGCATTTGTCAATTACCTGATTGATAGTATGAATGTGGTCGATTGTTGAGTAGCCTGTTCGAAATCCTGCTTGTTTCTTTGGTTGATTGAATTCTAATGTTTTCTTTACTCTGTTAGCAATTACCTTTGTAAATAGCTTGTATACTACAGAAAACAAGCTGATCGGCCTGTAATTCTTCAAGTTCTTGTCATCTTCTTTCTTATGTATTAAGATGACGTTAAGACCTTAAGAGACAAAAAGAGAGCAGAGTGGATTAGGGAACAAACGGGGGTTAAGGATATCATAGTTGAAATCAAGAAGAGAAAATGGAAATGGGCCGGGCATGTAGCGCGTAGACAGGATAACCGCTGGTCATTAGGAGAACTAACTGGATTCCCAGAGAAGGCAAGCGAGTTAGGGGGAGACAGATGGTTAGGTGGGCAGACGAGATTAAGAAGTTTGCGGGTATAAATTGGCAGCAGCAAGCACAGGACCGGGTTAACTGGCGGAACATGGGAGAGGCCTTTGTCCTGCAGTGGACGTAGTCAGGCTGATGATGATGATGATGATGATGATGATGATGACGATGATGATGATGAATGGGGCGTAGTGCCATGAATATAGTGAACTACTACATAGCTATGAACTACAGGTGGTGACAGGTGGGAAGTAGACATGTTGCGCAGGCCGTAAGAAAATGCGCAAGTGCCACCTCTCTTTTAGACCTTGAAATGTCCGCTGTATGGCAGTACTTCAATATATGAAATATATGATGAAAAGATGCGAGATGACGGTGTACTTGTAGTGTTCACTAGATGGACGGACGGATGGACGAATGGACACACGGACAGACAGATGCATGGACGAATGCATGGATAGACAGATGAATGGACGCAGGGACTGACACACGGATGGACGCACAGACGACTTGACGCACGGACGGACGGATAGACGGATGCACGGATGGTCGCATAGAAAGACAGACGCTTCGCCCCACTCATCATCGTGCACTCCATGGATATGCTGTGTTTTTTTTTTTCACAATTTCTGTAGTTCATACTGCTTGAAGAAATGAAAGAACCAGCTTACAGGCCTACACACAAGATAAGACGACAGACGCATGCTGGCGCGTGTCCAGTGAATTTCAGTCGTCTTCTCTTCTTGTGTACGCGTCCATAAGCTGCTGTTTCAGATGCTATTATCTTATGGTCGAGCTCAATCCGGCGTGTGGCGTGACCACACGTATGGCGCATGCGCGCTTCTCCCCCTCCATCTTGTGCGCTTCCGCACTCTCTTGCATCACAACGCTAACGCAGGCAGCATCCGCTACAGAGTTTTTCGTTTGTAAAAACATACTGCTCGCGCGGCACAACCATTCACTGACCACCCCGTAAATTTAGGCCCTGGATCTTGACCTCCAAAGTAGTGTCGGTGGCAGATTTATCATGGGCATTTTTTAACAATAAAAAAAAAACGTCAGGCCTGCACGGAAGGTGCCGCACAGTCACAGCGAGAGCTTGAAGAGCGGCCTTCCAGAGCCCTTTCATAACACTTTGGGTAACTACTGCAAGCACACTTGCTTGATACCCATTAAGGCATTATTAATAAACTTTTGGGTCATAGGCCGGCATTCGCTATGCTATTTTTCGTCCTTCGTCTGATAAGTGCGGTATCCGCTAAATACTTGCAAAGAATTCCGTGCCAACTGTTCATGCAGTTGCCGACAACGATGAGGAATGATGGCTGAAGTGGGTACGCGCCACAATTAATAGGGAAACAAGAACAAGCTTTTGTGATGGGTCGGAGCATTGGACGGCCCACTCATTACGCTATTCGCATCGTGCGACGACTGGTTGTTCTTTCGCTGTTCTATAACGATTTATAAGTCGTATTAACGCGATTGCTTTCTCGACATCAACCCTGTCTAAGGCAAGGTTGCCAACGAGTCACAAGCCCCAGCGTAGCTCAGTGGTATAATATTGGGCTGGCACCCAGCAGACCCGGGTTTCTAGCCCCACTGTGTCTTTGGTGCTAGTTTTTTTTTTCTTCCAATTTCGCGCGATGTAGTTACGGACACCGGCGGCGGCGGACAACTGCGCGTTATCCAAGTTGTGATCTCATAACAGCTTTCGCTGTAAAATTCGCAGCGTATGCGTTAAAAGCGCACGTATCTGTGTCCAATCTGAGTCTTCTGTCTCTGATCGGGAAGTAGCAGCTACCGGAATGTTTTAGTAGAAAACACCGGTCTATCACCGCATGTTTTTCACCTGCCCAGGTTTTACTCCTATACGCAGCGCCACGATGAGAGCCAGCGGCACGTCGCCGCCAAAGTAAGCGTTAGTGCCCGCTGCTTCGAATCTACGCTATGTTCCGTTAGCACAAGATGGTGTTATTTTTTGGTTTCTTCTAGTATATAAGTGCCAACAGGCCCAGTAATATATTGTCCTTACGCGGCTTTTGTGACGCACAGAAAATGTGCAAGGAACCCTCACCATAGACGAATTTCAGATTTTAGGACATAGAGTGTGTCTTGAGAATTGGATACTTTCTCTGGCTTTTAAAAGAAAAAAAACACATATTCTCCAACGATATACATAAAACTATAGGCACATCTTCTAGGATTAAAATATACCAGTCAAATTCATGATGTACTGATCTATGTAGCTTCTAAGAAATGATTATGGATCATATTTACTGCCGCGAAGGAGCAACAATCTCAGTGGTTTATAAAACCTCATCAGTGATAGAGATGAAAAATCCGTAAACAGGGGTTGTGTCGATCCCGTGTAGTTTTGACAAGCGGATTTGTCTTCCTCAAAGCTAGAGCAAATCTCTTCTGTTCTTGCCTTGAGGAAGGCAAGTCCTCTTATCGAAATGGCGTGGGCTTCACACAACCCCTAATTGCGGATTTTTCATCGCAAGCTTCCATCTTCCCCTTTCTACCGTTTTTTGGATAGTACCCAGAGAGCACAGGCCCTCCCCCTCCCCAACATATTTTCTTACTTTATTATGCTACTCCTTGTATTTTCCATTCAAAACCTTGGGTGTGCATGCTTCGCATATGCTTAACCTTTCTGCCAGTCAGTGGCTCCTCCAAACTGCAGATTCATTTTGTATGTGTGTTCTTTAAATTTTCACTTCGGTCGCCGCAGTGTCTCAGGTATTCTAGCTTCATCACGTATCAATCCCGACCAGACGGGCTTCCACCGGACTTGAACTTTATATTGTCACAAAGACACAGGCACGCAGGTACAAAATAGGGCGTTTACTTTCGCAACCCAAGGGCCAGAAACGCGAGCACCAGAGCACGCGCACACAGATCTACTTCGTTGTCCTCTTCAGATGCTGGCTACTATAGTTGCCAGCCTACCTTGCGTCAATTCCCCCCTTTCAAGAGAGACCGTCCCGGTCGATTGACTGAGATGCTAGAGGTGGCCATGAAAGAAAAAAAAATGATCACGTCAATGAAAAAAAAAAGCCCACGATGTTGTGGATAATAAGGAAAAAGTTCGAAGTGTTCATAAGTCGCGGGCATGGTACGGTTTCATCCGTACTACATGGACTACTTCTGGACGTGGACGTCTTCGGTTTAAACTGGTGTCGGAGCTTTGGGGAACTACCTCGTAATTCACGTCACTGAGGCAGCGCACAACTTCGTAAGGGCCAAAGTAGCGCCGCAATAGCTTCTCCGAAAGCCCACGATGTCGAACTGGTGTCCACACCCATACATAGTCACCTGGTTGATAGTGGACGCTCCTTCGGCCTTGGTTGTAACGGCGAGCGTCGATATCTTGCTGCGCGCGAATGCGGTTCCGTGCAAGCTGGCGGGCTCCCTCGGCTTTCTCAACGAAGTCGTCAACGCTGTCATTTCCGCTGTTGTCCTGGTCTACAGGGAGCATAGCGTCTAACGGTGTTGTGACGCGACGGCCATAAACAAGCTCGAATGGTGTTAGGTCTGTGGTCTCTTGCACAGCGGTGTTATAGGCAAACGTGACGTACGGCAAAATTTCATCCCACGTTTTGTGCTCTACGTCAACATACATAGATAGCATGTCGGCCAATGTTTTGTTTAACCTCTCCGTCAAGCCGTTTGTTTGGGGATGATAAGCTGTTGTTTTCCGGTGGTTGGTGTGCGTCAGCTTGGTGACTTGTTGCAATAACTCTGCCGTAAATGCTGCTCCGCGATCGGTTATGAGAACAGCAGGTGCACCATGGCGCAAAACAATGTCGTGGACAAAGAATCTGGCGACTTCAACTGCAGTTCCCTTAGGCACAGCTTTGGTTTCTGCATAGCGAGTCAGATAGTCGGTCGCGACAATTATCCACTTATTTTCTGAGGATGACGTAGGGAAGGGACCAAGAAGATCCATTCCTACTTGCTGAAATGGTGCTCGAGGTGGATCTAAAGGTTGGAGGAAACCGGCGGGCTTTGCGGGTGGAACTTTACGCCTCTGACAGTCACGGCAGGTGCGGACATAGCGCTGAACGGACGAATACAGCTGTGGCCAGTAGTACTTCTGTCGGATGCGCGCTAATGTCCGAGCAAAGCCTAAGTGACCGGCCGAAGGATCGTCGTGGCACGCCTGCAAAACTTCCTCACGCAGTGCCATTGGAACGGCGAGGAGGAAAGTTTCCTGGCTGCTCTCAAGATTTCTCTTGTAGAGAACATTGTTCCGCAGGCAATACGTAGCCAAACCACGCGAGAGTCGGCGTGGGACGACAACGTCTTCTCCTTGAAGATGCTGGATGACAGGAAGTAGCTCAGTGTCCTCACGTTGAAGCTCAGTCATCCGCACCACATCGACGATGCCAAGAAACGGTAAATCTTGTTCAGTGTCAGATGACGTCGGGGAAATAGGAGCACGAGACAGGCAGTCAGCATCTGTATGCTTATGTCCTGATCGGTAGACCACCGTTATGTCGTACTCTTGAAGGCGGAGGCTCCAGCGGGCGAGGCGGCCTGATGGATCCCGTAGATTGGCAAGCCAACAGAGCGAATGGTGGTCACTGACCGCTCGAAATGGCCGGCCGTATAGGTAGGGTCGAAACTTGCTAATGGCCCAAACGACTGCTAGGCACTCTTTTTCGGTGGTAGAGTAATTAGCCTCTGCTTTTGTGAGACTGCGGCTCGCGTAAGCGATCACACGCTCTGCGCCGTTCTGCCATTGAACTAGAATGGCTCCGATTCCCACGTTGCTGGCGTCTGTGTGTATCTCGGTGTCGGCAGTGTCGTCGAAATGTGCCAGCACTGGAGCTGTCTGCAGTCGATTGCGCAGCTCTACGAAGGCTTGTTGTTGTTCTTCCGTCCATACGAAAGGTACATCTGGCCGTGTCAGTCTTGTAAGAGGTTCCGCAATTTTCGAAAATCCTTCGACAAAACGGCGGTAGTACGCACAGAGTCCAAGGAATCGCTGAACAGCCTTTTTGTCTCCAGGACGAGGGAAATCGGCAACGGCAGCCAACTTCTCCGGATCTGGTCGAACACCCCGCGGGCTAACCACGTGGCCGAGAAACTTGAGTTCCTGATAGCCGAAGTAGCACTTTTCGGGCTTGATGGTAAGGTTCGCTCTCCTTATTGCAGTGAGGACACTTTTTAGCCTTGAAATATGCTCGTCAAATGTGGTTGAAAACACAACGACATCATCCAAGTATACAAGACACGTCTGCCACTTTAGTCCAGCTAGTACAGTATCCATCATGCGTTGAAACGTGGCGGGAGCGGAACAGAGACCGAACGGCAGCACTTTAAATTCGTACAGCCCGTCAGGCGTCACGAACGCGGTTTTCTCACGGTCGCCTTCGTCAACTTCAATTTGCCAGTACCCTGACTTGAGATCTAGTGATGTGAAGAACTGGGCGTGGCGTAGACGGTCTAAGGCGTCATCAATCCGTGGCAGGGGGTAAACGTCGCGTTTCGTGACTTTGTTAAGCCGTCGATAGTCGACGCAGAAGCGTAGTGTGTTGTCTTTTTTCTTTACTAAGACAACAGGTGACGCCCACGGACTTGTCGAGGGTTGGATGACGTCATCATTCAGCATTTCTTGAACTTGACGCTTAATCACCTCTCTTTCCTTCGGAGACACACGGTATGGATGTTGGCGAAGAGGCCGCGCCGACTCCTCGGTAACAATGCGGTGTTTTGTAACGGTGGTTCGCTTAACTTTCGATGCTGTGGAGAAGCAGTCCGAGAATTCCCACACAAGGTTTAGCAGCCGCTCTTTTCGTGAATCTGGCAAGTCTGGATTAACGTGAATGCGGCTTCCCAGGTCAGCACAAGCTTTTGCATGCGGTGAAGTCGTATCCATTGTGCTGATATCGAAAAAGTCGGCTATTTCACTGAGGAAAGCGACAGTAGTCCCTCTAGGAACGTGCTGAAACTCATTGCTGAAGTTGGTCAGCAGAACTCGAGAGCGTTTATTCTCTAACCGAACAAGGCATCGGGCTATGCATATGTTTCGTTTGAGCAGCAGCGGGATATTTGCCTCAGCAATACCTTCATAGTCGTTGAATTCGTCGAAAACGTCGCAGGCTACCAAGGTGAACACGCTACTCTTCGGCGGTAACGTGACGTCATCGTCAACAATTCTCAAAGCATTGACGTAACTGCCGTGAGGGTTGCGCGCCAAAGCGTGTGCCGTAGAAAACGTCACTTGCGACTGTTGCAAATCAATCACGGCTCCATTATCACGCAGAAAGTCCAGTCCGAGAATTAGGTCCCTTGAGCAACTCGGCAGTATTACAAAATCTCCGAGATACGTAAATCCGTGAATACTGACTCGCGCTGTGCACCGCCCCACCGGAGTAAGAAGATGGCCTCCTGCCGTACGTATCTGCGACCCGGCCCACTGGGTAGAAACCTTCTTCAGCCTGCAGGCAAGACCCATGCTCATAACAGAGGTGTCTGCTCCAGTGTCAATTAGCGCCATTACTTCTTCGTCGTCCACAGTTACCGCAATGTTTGATGTCACCACTCTTCGCATCCCGTTTGACTGCGTCTGTACATCCTTTTGCTGCTGTCGCTGTCGTCGTAGTGGAGGATCTTCCGTAGAGTCAGCGTCAGCGGCCTCACCTCCGGAGGTCGCTGAACTCAGTTTTCCCGACTTGCAGGACTGGGTGAACGGCGTCTTGGAGCGCCGCGTGAATAGGCTGGGCTCGGTGACCTGTAGCGAGTAGGCGACGACGAGCGAGGCTCTTGTGACCGATGTTCGATACTGCGACGATTCGAGATGAAACTCTCTATTTCCTGTGGTCGCTCGCCAGGTCGTGGACGAGGGGCATTAGGTGAAAATCCACGGAGACCCACACGACGGTATGGACATGTCCGGTAGACGTGTCCGGCTTCCCCGCAGTGGAAGCAAAGGGGCCTGTGGTCGGGTGTACGCCAGGTGTCACTCTTTCTCGGTCTTGCTTCGGCGATCAACGGTGAGCTGCGAGGGCGGAAGCCTTCCTCCATTTGTTGAGCGTGTCGCTCATTGGGGTAACATACGCTGGTTGAACTGCACGATGGACGACGTCGCACTGCTTCCGCGTAGCTCATCTCGACGCAGTGCCTCTGTTGTGGCGCCTCGGATGGTTGGGGAGCGTGAACAGCTTGCCGTAGCTCGGCGCGTACCATCTCCGCAATGGAGAGCTGCTCTGCAGGTGAAGCAGTCACCTGCATCTTTTGTAGCTCTTCCTTAATGAGAGCTCTGATAAGCTCTCGCAACGCGCTGATGTCATTGCCGAGAGTGACAGAAGTGACCTCACTTGGGTTTACGCCACGGTTATACTGTCTGGCACGCTGTTGAAGGGCCCTCTCCATGGCAGTGGCTTCCTCATGGAACTCCGCAAGTGTCGCAGGCGGGTTTCGAATCAGGCCGGCAAAAATCTCTTCTTTAACACCACGCATTAGGTGGCGAACTTTCTTGGATTCGGACATGGAGGGCTCCGCACGCTTGAAAAGCCGATCCATGTCCTCTACGTAGGTCGTCACCCTTTCGTTAGGGCCTTGAACCCTTGCCTCTATAGCACGCTCCGCTGTCTCCTTCCTGTCCTCTCGGGAAAATGCCTTGAGGAACTGCCGTTGAAACTCATCCCATGACGTAAGCGCTGCTTCGTGGTTCTCAAACCACGTTTTCGCGGAGTCCTCCAGGAAGCAGTACACATAGCGTAGCTTACGCTCTGGGGTCCAATCGTTGATGACGGCGACCCGGTTGAAATGCTCGAGCCAGTCGTCGGCATCTTCAAAAGCAGCTCCGTGAAATGTCTTCGGCGTCTTGGGCTGGTTGATAACCAGGTGCGCTGGTGGTGGCGCGGTGACGTTAGGCGGTGTTTGATTCATAGCCCTCTGACGTTCAGGCAGCAAACCGTGCTGTGGCTCGAGTCCCTGGAGACGACGGCTGGAACGTACGTGCACAGGGGTAAGCTCGGCTGAGATACTCGATGGACTTGCGTCAGGGGTGCTCTCAGGGGACCGTATCATCTACCGTACCCAGCACCTCCACCAGAAAATGTCACAAAGACACAGGCACGCAGGTACAAAATAGGGCGTTTACTTTCGCAACCCAAGGGCCAGAAACGCGAGCACCAGAGCACGCGCACACAGATCTACTTCGTTGTCCTCTTCAGATGCTGGCTACTATAGTTGCCAGCCTACCTTGCGTCAATATGTCCGAAGATAGTGAAAACACTCAGTGCGCGCAAACACACACACACACATACATACATACATACACACACACACACACACACACACACACACACACACATAAAAGCAGTGGCGTAATATGTTGATGAGTAAGACTTCGTCTCACTGCTTATAAATATGGTGGAAGTGTTAGTCAGTGTTCCCAGAAAATACCAGTAAACACATGCTCCATGCATACAAGGTTTGATCGAAAATGAAGCGCACTGATTAACATTTCATATCTCTTCAACCAGAGACATTGTTATCGAATGTATCCAGAGAATATGTCTGTAAAGTCTATATTAAAATTATTGTTTTGAATGATCAAACTACAAAAGCTTGCCATTCATAACAGCTAACAATGTCTGATGATGAACAGCTGATAAGGCACACTCGTCGCTTTTCAAGATCCCATTCTAGCACCACGATTACGCGCTTCGTCCTTCACTCAGTGAAGCACGAGGAGTTCATTCATTTAGCGCGCGGGCGGGCGCGTAAGCAGTCGGGTTGCGTATTACGTCACACCCCCCCCCCCCCACCTTCTCACCTCATCCACGTTCACTTCGAAATGAAGAGAAAGGACAGGGCACGACTCACTTCGCGCCCGTCATGGCGCCATTCAGCCGCATTTTACGCCACAAAGGTGGCATAGGTCTCCAAATAGGGACGGGTCGGGGGGCTCCAATATTCACTCTCGCGCACGTACGGCGCGACAGATGACACCAAACGCTCGAGAGAAAACGAAGGTGGGCGAGGGAAACGAGCGAGAAACAACGCGCTGCCGGGAACGAGTGAAGGAAACTGAATGTAACGTTCGTTCACTCATTCATCCATTCATTCATCGAGAGAACACGTGCTCCGTACGGGCGTCGACGTACACGCTCGCGGAGTCCAGTAGCAGCAGGCGACGTGGAGGGGAAAAAAAGAGTGAAAGCAGAACAGCTGAGGACGCTACGTCGACACCGGCTGCCTTCGGCGACCGAAGCCCGGTGTTTCGCCATCAGCGGCCTCGCGACTCTTGGGCAGCCGGCGCGCGAGAGCCGGCGCGTCCGGACAGCTGCTAATTGGGAACCCCCCTCCCTCCGCAACCGGTGCAGCACAGAAGGCGCGACGGTTGGTAGGGAGGGAAAGGGGATGAGCCGCCGATCTAGGGGATGTGGGGAGGAGGAACGGGGAGCGTGGGGACACGGTATACGGGAGCGAGGAGACCCTCCTTTGCCGCCGCGCAGCCAGCCGACGTCGCCGGGTGGGGTCAGCTGCCGCCGCGCAGTCGATACGTTCGTTCGGCTTCCGGGGGCCACGACCGCTGGCGTAAGAACGACAAGAGGTTTTTTTTTTTTTTTTGAAACAGCAGGCTGCGGCAGAGAGGGAGGTATGCAGCGGGGAGGACTCCGCGGAGGGGGTTTTCACGATGTAACCGAGGCAGCCGGCTGGTCGTGGTCGCAGATGAGCTAGCGCGGTGTAACCTTCGAAGCGTTGGAAGCGGCGCCGATGCAGAAGGCGAGGACGGACGCGTTCGCAACGCAGCTGATCGGAATCGTCCGCCCCGCTGCTGGGTCGGGGACGTGGTGACATCTGCAATCCAAGGGGCGTTGTGGAAGCCCCGTTCGAACACACCGGCGTCGGACCGGCTCCGTTGAGACCGTTAACGTATTAGATTACGGCTGCTTGATACAGCGGCTGAGAGAATGGTCTGCTGAGGAAAAACGTAAAGTTCCACGTCTTCATTAGGATATTCTTCAGAATAGAGCTTCTGCAGAGAACTATCTAGGTTAATGTCATTAATTGATAGCAGTAAGACTTGCTGACTAATTCAGTAAGTGCGGTCTATTAGAAACGCACCACCGATCGAAAAAGTAACTCCAAGCCCGGTTGAAAAATGGTCGAGTGCGAAGCTTTTTTATTTTAATACTATACTCATTGTCAAAGTCCCAAGCCAACGAACACGCAACAAACCCAACAAATGCTGAGCGGTCTGATTCCAACGTATTTGGTTGCTTCCTCTGCACGACTGTTTTTTAACGTTGGAGTTTAATGAAGACACATTTATTTAGGTTTCATATCATTTATTTTAGATCATGAAGGAATTAATTACACAAAACGCTTTCACGGACGACTCTACACCTGCATATTATTGTCTTGTGACCGTTGTGGCAGACGCGCAGAGACTCTGCCATCACAACGTGACTCAGCCTGCTTGAAACGTGAACTTCAAAGGAGGAACAGTGTTGCATTGTGGGTCTTTGTAACATATTCAACTTCAAGGAGCAAATATCTAGCGTACTCGAGCATGATCCAGCTATACGCGCTCAATTGCACTCGCACTTATTCTCTCGCTTACGGTGGCTCTATACGGTGGCTTCTTATCTTGTGCGCTGAACCCGCAGCCTACAGATGCTGACGGCCAGGAGTTGCATGAATATAGCGTCTAATGCAATGCTGATATACACAGTTTGTCACGGTAGCATTACTTTGTAGTTCCCGCCGTTCTTTTCGGCACAATTGCGAATATGATCTTCAGTATTCTGCGATAGACATGCCCTGCGCCATTGTCCTACTGCATATGCTGATGCGCTGACAGTTCCACTGTGTAAGTTGGCTTCCCATTCGTGAGTTTTTGGCACTCCCGGACGAATAAAACGGCCGACTGCGCCAAGGCTTAGCATTCAACAGCACTTGTTCATTTAACATCTAAACGACTGAAAACATCGTTGAAAATCGCTGCATGTGCTGTCGACAAAACCACTGAGCGCTTCCTGTTCAGCTGTCAGCTTCAAGCAAACAAGAACTTTCACCATCGCACATCTTTTCATCACCAGGGTGGGAATGATTTCACCATTCACGTGTTAGATCTCTGAGACCACTTGAGCGATTTATTTGGGAAATCAGACTGATTCAATGGCTGTGATATCAAGCACAGAACTGTAGTTCAGTAGGCGGCAAGAGTGACTTTTCCTTCTCTCCTCTAACTTTGCTTTCCTTACTCCTTCATTTGTGCATGGTGACTAACCATGATACGTCCTGGTTAACCTCTCTTTTTATCCTTCTGTCCCTTCCCTCTGCTTCTTTATTTCTCATGACCAATATAGTTAGCACACTGCTCTCACTTCTCCGTGGCTGCGGAGTACGCGACCATGAAAGTCGTCTACTTTCGTCGCACCTGAGACTTAAGACTACGAGTGCTCGACAGCAGTAATGACGACCTCGGCTTGTGCATATACTCTGCTCATGCATTCATAACAACTTTATTTGCACGCAAATATCTCCACCAGTGCTTCTCCTGAACGTACTAATGTGATAGCGCGAGTGAACGTATCGCTGTATTTCCTGATGTGAGCTTCTTATATTCACGAACAAACAAATGTACAGCTGCAATTACTTATTGCAGCGTGTCAAGCGGTGAGCAAGGTTCATGTTGATTGAAGCAAAGTTTTTTTTTTTCAGTGCACAAACACAGGAAGAAAGGACAGGGTGGAAAGAAAGAGCCCTATTTCTCTCTGCTCTGTTCCTTTTTAGTATGTTCGAGTGCTGAAAACATTTGCAATTATGACCACACACCAACTACTCCAAGCGTCTACATTTTTAAAGCACAAGTCATGTACCAACTTCTCAATATCTTGACTGATAGCAGGAATTACTCACCAAACTGTTTATTGACTCATTTATTATACGGCAGCTCGAATAAGGACGCCCGTGGTATGCCACCCCAGTGCATACGAAAAGAAATTCCCTACGTGGAATTGAGCTGGAAGCCATCTGTTTTGGCAGCGTATGGCAGCCAAAGAAAGTTATCAACGTGCTCTGCAGGCGACAGAGGAAAGTGGAAGAACAACTCAGCTCGCGTTACGCAAAGCGCTCGACGACGCCGCAGCAGGCTCCGGAAGAGCGCACGTGAAAATGGAAATTCTCGAGAACACCCTCCTCCCCCCCGTACTCGGTGTGGGGAACGTAATGAGAGGGAGTATGCAAAAGAGCATCGCGAGATTGTGGCTTGGCTGCGCAGGTGTCGTTCCGTAGCCAGGGCTTCGGATGCGGCCGCTCTCACTACGTACTCTTTAGAGGACCATCTGTACGGATATTCTTAAGGCGAAATATATATATACATAGGCACGCACGGAGGTGGAGTGGCTGTAGCATTGAAAGTAGTTAAGTAGATCCTCCGTGAGAAGTCGCAACGTAGTTGATTTCTTTCGACGTTTCTGTCAGTCAGAGTCTGGCCTTCACCAGGAAGGCCTGTTGTGACTTCTCACGGAGGATCTACTTGAAGATATATATATATATATATATATATATATATATATATATATATATATATATATATATATATATATATATATATATTCAAATGAATTGCGAAATTTGGTGAGACCTCACTATACTTTACGAGACCTTGTCACATTGGTGTTATCGGGAATGACGCAGAAACAGAACTCTGTGGTAAAGGTGGATGCGCGCGGTTGTTGGAAGTGGGTCATTTTGTAGACTTAGCGCACCAAGGACATGGACTCCAGAATAAAACATAGGACGACACATAGTGCTAGCTTGCAACCAACGTTTATTTCTATCTCCCAGAACCCCTTGTACCGAAGCTGATCATCTCACACAAGTGCATTTCATTATGCCAAACAACCCAACTAGCAAAGCACGAGGCACTTTTCGAATCAACCTAATCACTTGAATCGAATCACGGGAATGAATTCACATAGTAGTTATCAAAACTCCATCTCAGATAAAGTAGTTTGTGAATTGCTGACACATGAGTTGCTCTAAGTACGGCTATGTTACAAAATTTTACTAATAGCCCCGTCATCTCGCACCTATGTTTTGTTGCATACAAGCGTTTCATACCATTTGCGTCTGCTCCTGCATTTCAAACAAAGCAAGGCCAAGTAGCCGCCAGCCACCTCTTTTCCAACAATTTGTAAAAGTGCTCACCAACCCTTACATTCGCACATGTGCCCTTTCAGGCTATGAAGCTTTTCCTACGTGTCGTCGAAATATATGGGGTCACGTTGAGTGGAGGCAGAACTTAAGATGGCCTCACTACCCGTGTGCTGTCCAGCTTCGCAAGCATCTTCTTGTGACAAGAGTTGTGTTATAGGCCCTAACCAGGCAAATGGGGAGAAGATAGGGTCCCGGATTCTTCCAGATATTCGGATCGAGGGTGGTGTTTTACCTAGGAAAACTGACAAAAAAATAAAAACATTCGGCAGATCCCGAATCTACGTTATGCGAATCATGCAGAGGGAAGGTGACCGTGTAGAATATTTTTATTAAGCGACACATCGTCAAATGACGCTAAATACATGTACAAATGTTGCACGCACAGACATATGTTGAAGAGTTGCACATAAATATATAACCATGTAGTTGGTTGCTCTTGCGCAACAATGTCAACGTGAACATGCGTATGAGCAACACCAGAAGCAAATATGAAGTGCTGAGATGCTCGCAAAGATGCTTGCCCTGGGCACTGCTACATAAATCAACTTCAGCGCGTGGCACCTAACCACAACTGACGTTAACCCGGCATGATGGCTGTATCAAAGGAGTACATATGTAATGTTTATAAAATTGGGCAGGCAGCAACCCACTACTGAGGTTTCACGAAGATTAGCGCTTTTTTGAAAAGTAGTTCCGAGACCTGGCGTAGCTATGTGGTCGAATGCTTGACTGCCACGCAGAATGCTTGGGCTAGATTCTTGCTGGGACATTGAAGTTTATTATTTGCGTTCGTTGGGGGGTCAATGCTGCCTGTGTAAGGCTTACCTTAACACTGACATTTATTCTATGCCTTCGTTGGGTCGACGCTACCGATGTCGCGTATTGCTTAACGCTCACGCATTAAAATTGTCCATGTGTGTTCTCGTCGTTCCTGGTTAGATACTAAGTGCCAATCACATGTAACACATACCCGCATACTAGCCACATATACCCGCTCATGGGCATGTGCCACTGTCTGGCGGGAAGTGTTAGACGAGGTACGCGACAGGATTGCGACATTATTCATGTCTTGACCAGCGCGTCTTATTTGTCAAACCATCTTACCTTCCCATGGTAATTTTGGTTCACGCCAAAACATTCGCCAAGATAAGGGGGTGGCCACGAGAGCACCCAAGCGTAAGCAGATAGATAGATAGATAGATAGATAGATAGATAGATAGATAGATAGATAGATAGATAGATAGATAGATAGATAGATAGATAGATAGATAGATAGATAGATAGATAGATAGATAGATAGATAGATAGATAGATAGATAGATAGATAGATAGATAGATAGATAGATAGATAGATAGATAGATAGATAGATAGATAGATAGATAGATAGATAGACGCTCAAAGTCGCCAAATCAGTGCCCCCTCCCCCCCCCCCCTGGAAAAAGTTCATGGCTAGGGCAGTAGAAAGCATCGGTGTTGTACAATAGTACTTTACTAGTGAGAGTGCCGTAATCATTCTCGTTAGCACCCCTTTCACTCCTTCTGCCAATTTAGTACTGCAACCGTATAGTGTACTATCGAGTATTGTCGGACGCAGTCCCACGTTGTGTTCCCGGAGTGGGAATCTAGCGTCACAAGCTCGTCCTGGAGGGCCAACGGAGGTCCACGTTTAGCGGCATCTGCGGCCGAGACCCTTCGTCGCGATCACCGGCTGGCCCCGAGGGTCTTCGCACCGGAAGCAAGCTGCGGGATCGCGTAGTCCGCCGATCGAAGAGCCAGCCGGCGATAAAAGAAAAAAAAACCAGGGAGCCAGTTCAGCGAGCGGGCGCCGACCATCGCTGCACGTGCTCCGAAGACCAGCCGCCTCTCCCCGCGCCGGCAGCGGTCCGCACTCACACACGCACGTTGGGGAACACACACGAACGCGCGATGCCACCCTCCTGTCCAGGTGGGCCAATATAACCGTTCCCACACACGGTCACACATGCACAGCCTATATACCACACGGCGTAAGGGCAGAACCACCGGGCGCGCCTCCCGGTCGCGGTCTCATTTACTCTTTGTACCTTTCAATTTCTCCGCCCTCCTCTCTCCCTTCTGCGCCTACTTTCTCCCACTTTCTTCCTTTTTCCCTTTTATGCACTCTCATTCACTCTCTCTCTCCCTCCTTGTTCTCCCCTTTTTCGCGGTTCTTTACGCTGTCTCTTTTCGCCTCGTCGATCGTAGGTTCCCCCCCCCCCTCCTTTCGCCGTCCACAACGTAACCGAAAGTCGGGGCACATTTCTCCCCAATTTCGCCCAATAAAAAGCACCCTCCCTATCCTCTCCTTTCATTCATTGCTCTCGTCCGGCGCTTAGGACTTTCGGCAGTGAAGTTCCATTTTTTTGTTGGTATTACGAGATTTTTGGGGGTATGCAAACACGTTTGGCATACATATTTTTTCGTGTGTGTTTGCGCACGTGTTTGTACAAATCTGATAGTCGAAACGCAGTTGCGCACATGAGTGTTCACTGCTCTCTGCGTGTCTCTCTTTGTGCACACGTGTTTGTGTACGTGGTACTCGTGACAATTTCAAGCTATTGCGCAATGTTACCGCTCCTGTTGGGTATAGTTACACTGCTCACAAGTGGTCACTCTTTCAATATTACTGCAGCCCAATAGCACGCTCCTCTTGTTAGTCTGCAATAGTCGATTACAACAAATGAAACTAGAGTCGAACCTCTTCATAACGAAGATTTACATATTGAAATATCAGCTATAGTGAATTTAGCACGAAGATTGCTCGGCAACGCTTACTTCAATGGCATTCGTTGGCTCTCTAATGGAGCCGAAAACGATAGCACCACCTCGATAGCGGTCTATAACGAACCCATATTTGTATTTAGTGAAGCGCTAAACTGGTGAAGAAGCATAAAAAGCAATTATTGAAAGACTATTCAAAACTACATTTTGATTTAAATTTTGTTGTGGCACCAAAACGCTGATTAAAAATGCAGTGCGAGCAAGCCTGTTTTGTGCCTGTTTTGTGAAATTAACGCTAATTCTTTCTAATTTCCCCTTCTCATGTGTCGGTCAGCTAAGTTTAAACTGCTGCGAGAGGATAGCTTAAGATTAGCTCTTTGGGAGTGAGCTGAAAGCCTAGAATAATTCGTTTCTGTATCTAGGACTCCAGCCCGTGCCAATAAGCCGACGAGTTAGTGCTGGTATCTCTGCTTTTACAAAGATTAACGGATATAATGAACAACTTTATGGCCTCCTTGCTGCTTCGTTGCAACGAGGTCCGACTGTACACTTTAAGAGTCCTTAGGTTTCTTTGGACTAAAGCAGCATAGTAACCAACTCTGCAACACCTGAAGCTATTATTCTCGCTGTACCGGTAAACAATGCCTCAAGTGTTTTTTAAGACGCTTCACAAAAACAGCTTATTAAGCACTTCAATCGCAGGCAATTTTTAAACTAGCGCTTATCTCTTCGGGTACATTGTGTTCGTTGTCATGGTGCGTTGGCCGCAAAGTTGTGAGAAACAATATATTGATAAGGAAAGTAAACTGTGAGAACTAGCACTTTTTGATATTGACGTGAGTTCAATGAGCAATAACTAACGAGTATCTGGTGCATGCTCTTTCATTATGTTTGTCGGTTTTCTTGCGTCAAGGTTTCCGTAAGTGTGTTGCCAATTGAAACCAGTCACATACGCCATCAAACATTCCTGAATATCTCCAACTGCCATGTCGAATATAATGCGTGAAGTGCTTAGCATAATGAATGTCGGGGTCAGGTGAGTTTGCACATAACATATGGAGAAACGGGGGTGTACTACGGGGACCCACCATGAATCCGCTCTCGCATGCTAATAAGCAGCGGCAGCGCCGCTTTTACCACTGGCGGCTGCCGAGCATCCAACTGGAAATAAATCACGAACTGAAAATTTCTTTCGTAACGTCATTGGTAATGTCATGTAATGAAGGGAAAGGGAGAAAAGACGAGAGGAGGAGCGTCGGCGACGGAATCTTTTCTTTCCAACTTCGCATGCAAGCGGAATGTCTTCGGGCTTTCAGGTCCGCTGGACGCTTTGGCGACAAGGCCATTCGTAAAACTTTTTTTACTTTTTAAAATTTCATTCGTGTGTTCTGAAGTGGCGAAAGTTAAGCTGACCATATCAGTAGGACGGAACCCAATCGACACAAATGAAATGAACTTTTTATTGCATGTTTTGCGTAGAAAAAAACATACATACACGTAGTGTCAAGAAATTAAAGCTGCTATAAAAGCAGCTTTAATTTACAAATGACACTGAACCTAATGAGCAAGTATGAAACCCAGAATATCCGAGCCAATGCGAAAATAATCAACAATTACGAGCATAGGGCACGTCGTATTTGACTATATCATGTTTTTTATGGCGGCGCTTAGTATTCCTACTGAACTTGAGCAATAAACGGGACGGAAATTCAGAAGCACGGAGAGGCTTAAAGTGATCTCAAACTTTTCAAGAGAGAAAGTCGCTAGAAACTGTGTGTTAGTAAGTTGACTAGTTGATAGTCAGGGCAACAGCGTTGCCTTGACGAAGAAAGCCTCACTTCTCAAAACATTGGCTTCAGCGATATTCCCGGTAATAATTTTTAGTCCACCACATGTATATCAGTGGTAGTATTATAGAAGTAAAGACTTCCAAATATTCAAACTGTGGCTACATACATTTCATGAACACGAAAAAGACTATAATTACTTGACATCATTCGAACTATACATGCCAAAAGTAAAAGAAGCAAAAAAGTGTATCCGAGACAACACGAATTCAAGCCTTTCAATAAACGCAGTTTTCAGACAATAGCTTGGCTGCCGTTTTCACCAATTAGTATAGAGACACTGCACTTCTGTGAGTCTTAGGATTGCTGAGAACTGGGTTTACTCATATACTCGTTCAAAATCCATACCTGTTCTAATAATGGGTCCAAATACTAGTGCTCACTCGTTGCCCCTACTATACCTGAAAAACTTTCACCGAATTGGAAATCCCCGGGTTAACACACCGCAGAGCCGCCAAAAACAAGTGCTGTTTGATTTAGCCATATTCACCGAATAAATGGTTGACTTGCTCGACGTATGTTACTGCGGTGACTATTCTGTGCCCGCCACAACTTGTCTTTATATTTCATGTAGTTGGCATGCGAACCAAGCGAGGTGACTGCATGAGCGCGATCTAACTCGTAATATCGCTGAGCGAGCGGCGATAAGGAGCAATGCAAGCGCGACGAACTCAAATCAACCACTTCCCGCGCTTCGCCTCATTTAAAATTCAAAAAATAAGAAATAACAAACCCATATAAACAGAAAAGGCATTTGCAGTGGTACGGAATTTCTTTATTCGTAGAAACTTGTGAAATACAAGAAATGCGAACATCCACAGCAGCCTTACTCCGTTCAACCAGATCTTAGGATGCCCGGCAACCGCTACAAGCGTATATGCTCCTTGAAACCGAAACAATAGCGTGGAGTTTCCGAAGCCTGGAGGTGTAAGCTAGGAACGAATTCCTTTCGCGGCGTCTTCCCAATTGCACTAAGGCCCTCGCGTCCTTCAAAGCAGTAAAAAAAAATTATTTGTTTTTGTGTCTGTCTTTGACTGTTCAGGTCGTGCCACAAAAGCGGCACAACAACACCTTCAATGACCTTTATTATTTAGCATGCCAAAGATCTTGGCCTTACAATAATGGTCTGTCTATATATATATATATATATATATATATATATATATATATATATATATATATATATATATATATATATATATATATATATATATATATTCAGTTTCAGAACATGGCTTTTTACAAGACAAAATGAAATTACCAGCCCGTTGTGCGACGTGCACGGTCTGGAAAGACATAACGAGGATATCGGCTGCAGAAATTAGCGTTTTTCTTCGCACGGCGCAGCGTTGTGACGAGCAAGGGGAAGCATAGAAGAAATGAAGCACACAAAACTGCAGATACATAGAGCAGCCGCTTACAGATATGAGCACTATGAATTCAGTGATATGATAGGTGCACTATGAATTCAGTGACATGATAGGTGAAATCTGTTCGTACAACGAACGGATTTCACCTATCATGTATTTTTTGTTTTTATCTATACCATTCTGTTTGACTTTTGTTATCACTCATTGCATAGTTTTATTTTGCTCTGCTAACAGTTACTGTTTTAATTTCTTTTCGCTGCAATCGTTACGAGGGGCTGCGGACTAGTCAGGCCACTTATTGGCAGTTTTTTTTTATTCATTATTCGCCACCAGTGAAATTACGCATGACCGAAACAAAGAAAGATTTGATTTGATAATGACTAGGTCTTTTCGCGTTCCCACGCTCTCACAGCTGCATACACACCCACACCAAGTCACAAAGGTTCTCTCTCTACAGTAAATGCGTGTGCAATTTCCGGTCGTGCTTTCGTTATGAAGAGCCCATCGAGCAGCCGTGGTGCTGTGCTACTCCTTCAGGCGGAAAGAGAGAAGCAAAAGGGGGAGGTACCGCATATCCACCTAAAAAACAGCGTGTTGGAACGTAGCTCATCCATCAGCGATGAAGCTGTTATTATTATATGTTACTATTGCTCAGGCTATGTGGCCCAGTTAGCGTGAAGGCTGGAGAATGAAATAAACGGGTGCTGCTCATAAATAGTTGTCGCAGGCTTCATGCGACACATATTTTATTTGCAGCTTTGCAGCATTGTGCGCGTGTAAACGTGAATGGCCAAAACCTAAACATATTGCTAAAATACACGGCTGTTAAAAGAGCACGAGCGAATCTTAGCTGAGAAGGCTTCTCTAGAAGTTACAGTGGGCTAGTTACTGAACGAGACAATGCCAGATAAATTTTTAGTCGTCTTACATTTCATTTTATTTGCACTACGAACTATTGCACATTTAGGACGAGTATTAAGACAGGCCTATTTATGCATAAAGAAGCAGTATTCTCAACCATGTTCTCCATTTTCCGGGTTTCCTTTCCTTTTTCAAAGACATATATGCCTTTGTAAGGGGACATCTTACGCTTTTCACAGTGCAGCACTATGAAAAAATAACTTTTTGCTAAACACGCACTACAGGAAATATCTCAGTACCAATGCTAACAATCCGACTAACTAGCCCTTATGATGTCCAAAGAAATGTGGTCACCTACTTGTCGAACCAGTTTTCACCTGACAGCGTACACATCCAATCGTGTTACATTCTGGAAATCGTCAACTTCACCAATCAGTGGTATGTCCCTGGTTTTTCAATGCGAATGCATATCTTAGTCGGGCTATGTCAGGCATCCGTCGGGATCCGTACATCACCCTCTCTCAAAGCAACAGCTTCGGGCGCGCGCGCTTATCCTCGACCCAAGCAACCGGACTTTGTGGTGCGATAGAGTGTATGAAAAGGTAGGAGCAGTGCTTCGTCGTTCTTTCTCTAGCCGTTCACTCTCCCTCCTCCCAGCGCCCCACTTTCCCGCCCACTCACGCCTCACTCTCAACCGTTCGCTGGCTGGGCGCCTCCCAAGAACACCCGGAAATGTGTGCTCGAGACACCACTGTGAAACGCCAACACCGAGCCGAGAACGCTGTTTGTTTTAGGAGCGAAGCTCCTTATGGCGTGGCTCTGGCGTCCCTCGTATGTAACCACCAGTGGCACATACCCGAAATAGGTATAACACTTGACCTCCAAGGTGGTGCCAGTGAGAGATTTCTTCTGTGCGTTGTTTAACAATAAAAAATAGTGCTCAATGTACATGCCAATGGCTGCTAATGGGGAATGAGAGACATGAGCATTCGGCTTTTAGTCAACGCGCACGCTGCGATCCCTATTAGCAGCCATTGGCATGTACATTGAGCACTATCGGACAAGAAAGGGATGCTACATTATACTCGCTGGGTGTAACCTCCTTAGCTTTAGAAAGTGTGCGTGTGCCACCTCTCGTTTAGTCCTTGGAATGTCCGCTGGATGGCGGTGCTTCTATATGGGGAATATATGATAAAAAGATGCGAGATGGTGGGACTTGGAGTGTTGAATAGATGAACGAACGGACACACAAACAGATGCATGGATGGACGCATGAACGGACGCAGGGGCGGATGCACGAAAGAACGCAGGGACGGGCGCACAAACAGACGCATGGACGGTCACACAGACGGACGCATGTACGGACGAATGCTTCGCCCCACTCTCCATCATTCACTCCGTGGACATGCTGCCATTTATGTTCACTTTATAGTATTTTTAACCGTGCACGCGAGCTACGAGAGCTGGAAACGCCTACCGCGTTTCTCTTCACAGAAAAACGCCCCGTCGTGGTGGTCTAGTGGCTAAGGTACTCGGCTGCTGACCCGCAGGTCGTGGGATCGAAATCCCAGCTGGGGCGGCTGCATTTCCGATGGAGGCGGAAATGTTGTAGGCCCATGTGCTCAGATTTGAGTGCACGTTAAATAACACCTGGTGGTCAAAATTTCCGGAGCCTTCCACTACGGCGTCTCTCATAATCATATGGTGGTTTGGGACGTTAAACCCCACATACCAATCAACTGAGAGAAACCCGTCACGTGCGGTGAACGGTGCTACTGGCTGCACGGTGCAAGAAAAAAAAAACTATATTCTCCTAACGCTAAGTTATCACGTGCGAAACGCCGTTATGAACGCTACGCAATGCATTCGTATTTCCTCACGATTTGATTGACTGATTGATATGTGGGGATTAACGTTCCAAAGCGAATACAGCAAAAATTTCAAGCACCTGAGGTTCTTTAATTAGCACCCAAATATGAGCACAGGTTCCTATAGCATTTTCACCTCCATCAAAAATGCAGCCACCGCAGCCTGGATTCGATCCCGCGACCTGCGGGTCACCAGCCGAGTATCTTAATCACTAGACCACCATGGCGGGGCAGCCGCATTTCCTCACGATCCTTTTCGGAGAGGTGGGGGCATTTTTTGAGAAACAAAGAGCGAATACAAGACCACAACATGCAAAAACATTTTTTAGACAGAGTAAACAAGTGTACACACTGGAAGCGCTGTTAGAGACCAAGCTGGTGTCTTCAGTTGACTCTGTTGCAATACGAACAAATGTCACCAAAACAAAAAGAAATAGTGGCGAGAATTCCGAGAGAAGCGTTAAAGCAAGTTATCATGCAACCACTGTGTGTTTGTCGAGGAAAAGTCGAAATAATTTGCTGAAACGGGCAGGCGAATAGCACTGTTCTGCCACATCGGGATGCAAGATACCTAAAAACCTTCGCATGCATCGACAACGCATCAAGTGATTTCGAGTGAGCACGTATACGTATGTGTAAATCTGTGTGTGTGCTTATATACAAGTGTTGGTATAAACCATGATTTTTTTATCTCTTTTTTTAGCGCACGCAGAAATCACCGTCTCCCACGTTACCCGGACAGTCATGGGATAAGAACCATAAGATTCAATTTTCTTCTTCATTTTCCTTTCCAAGCCGATCCCCTTAAGTGCGGACGACTGGCTGCGCACAGAGCTCCCTGCGAACCGTCATTCAAAGACCTGGTCGCCAGCTGTCCACGTTGCAGCCTCAATCTGGGAGCCGGAATGCGGTCCCCTTGGTGTTCGAGCCTCTTGGGAAAGAGTGCACGTGCCACCGACCACCAAAGAACTTGGGTCCCAGAGCCAGCCCGAGGAGAGGGCTACTGGGGCCAGGTATAGTATACATTGGGGAGCGGGGAATCAATGAATGGGCAGCGTGGTGGGTTCTTAAGCCGCGCACCTGCTCTTGAACCGTGTGGTCCACTTCGCCATTTCCGTGTGTACGTTACGAGCCACACCCTGCTCTTCTCTGCTACTGGTTGTGCCTTGATATCAGGTACTTTCTTTTATTTACGTCTTGTATTTTTTTGTTTCGTAGTAGAACACAGGATTGAAAGGAGCGCTGGTTCTGAGCTCAAAGAAAAGTGGGAGTGGGGAGAGTGTGAGCAGGACCAGTGACATTACACGAGATTCTTGTCAATGAATATTTCTTCACCGTGTTCATTCTAGCTGGGCTGCGGCTGAACAAAATACGAGATTGACAAGCACCCGACAGCGTTTACTGTGAACGAGGAGCTCCCGACACACCTCAACGCGTGGGTTCGCACTATCTAGACCACGGCAGCTGCATTGCGTGGCTGTGTACTGAGGACGGCCTTTACTGTAAGTGCTCTGGCGCTTGGACACGTCGTCTCCTTAACACAATTTAAACGTGTACGACGGGCACATATCAAGCAGTGCCTGTACCGAATGGTTTGGAAGGTCCGCGAAAGAAGTATTTGTCTAATGTATTATTGAAGTGAATTTATTAAGGTGACATCTTTACACACCTCTTGAAACGCGTAAAGTTATATCATCACTGGCGTCAACACAACGAACCGACAACTGTGAAGTGATCACAGATGACGTCACAAAAGTGGCGCAGCCAGAAGGTTTTTCTTCTGGATGGGAGGGCAAGTGGTTCGAATATACTTTGTGCGTGTATCCTCTTTACAACACCCGTGCGTCCCAAAGGGATATATAACGTCACCATGACAATGATTCTTTGTCGATAGCACTGCAATCATGCGTGAATTTTTGTGCTCTCTTGGTTTGACCTATCCAATAAACGCTTGGCATTCTGCGCGCGAAGTTTGTGATCCGTATTTTTTCTTTTGAGAGTCTCTGTTTTACTTTCAAGAAAGCACGAAACAGTGCGAAACACAGGACAATGAAAGACACGGGATAAATTACTCTTGCGGAATGACTATTTGGTTGTAAGTCAGCACTTGGTCCGTCTCTTTCAATGTCCTGTGTTTGGCGCTGTTTCCTGTTTTCCTTAAGAAATACCAACCTACCCAAGTAAGCCCTCTGGTGCTGTTCATTTCTTTGCTTGCTCTGAAAAGTATCCCTTCGCACACTTTGAGTCGGCCTATGCTATCCCTGACAACCACGTCTTTAGCGGTCCAAGACAAAGCTCTCAAGCTCCTACTCTCGAAACGTATTCTACCTTGTAATTTTCCGATCGGTTATCTTTAGTCAATAGCTGTACAGTCACCCTGTAAGCTTGCTGCCGCGGCGATATTTCAAAGCTGACATAAGCACCAAGTTTTCATGCACCGAAGAGCCAAGTTGCACACAAAAGCAGAACAGCATTCCTCATAAAAGTGAACTAAAAGACATTGCAAAAAACACTGCAGAGGCAAAAAGAATGAAAAAAAGGGGGGGGGGGGAAGAAAACAAAGAAAGTGTGAGAATGAATCGGTCGCGAAAAGGGTACTGCAACGACTTCTACAAGGTGCCTCGCTAAACTCTACCGACAGTTTGAGAGATTAAGCAAACAACCACGTGACCAAATGTATGTTTATGTCTAACGTATGTAGTAAGCTACACTATTTCATGTGTTGTGCCCAATAGCGCACAGAGGCGAGACTTATAGCCAACTTCTGAAGCAACAAAGCTGGGGGAGAAATTCCAACGAGAATATTGTCGACTGATTTGCCAGACGTCCGATAAGGCATTTTCTAATATTATATCTGGTGTTTAACGCCCCAAAACTACTATATGAATATGAAAGATTCCGCAGTGGAAGGCGGCGGAAACATCGACGATCAGCCGTTCTTTAACATACACTTAAGTATAGCTACATGGGCCTCGAACATTTAGTAGTTTTCTAACATATATGTATAAGTTGTTGCTGTTTTTCTGCTTGCTAAAATTTTCCGCCTTATAAAAAAATGCCATGGGGCAAGCAGCCCGCTTGCGCGCCTATGCAAGCTCCTATTGCGGTGGTTACTAACGTACCACGTGCGAATGACCACCGGGAGTGCAGCGACTTGCCAAAGTACACAGTGCCGCAATGATGGTGGTGCGCAGTGCAACGAAGCACCTGCTGGTCGCGGCCGCAGGAGCGATAACCGCTGCGCCCGCTTATCGCTGTCATGAACCGCGCCCCAGCGAAGCGTAGTTTGTGCGCGGAACGTTGATGATTGATATGTGGGGTTTAACGTCCCAAAACCACCATACGAGTATGAGAGACACCGTAGTGGAGGGCTCCGGAAATTTTGACCACCTGGGGTTCTTTAACGTGCACCCACATCTGTACGCGGAACGTTAAGGAGCACTGCAATCTGGCGCGTGGGCTAGTGTGTCCCGTGGCATATTTTTGTATTTCGCAAGAATCTCTATAGTTAGCGTAAAACACATTATCAATTAAATAGAACGTTAATAATGGTATACCATAGGATGTTCTGCCAACAAAACGCCAAGTTTCTCACTGGAAAACTTTAGCCAGCATAGTTGCTTCGAAAGTTGGATCATCATCATCATCATCATCATCATCATCTCTAACAACAACAACTTGACTGCGCCCTCTGCAAGGCTAAGGCCTCTCCCATAATCCGCCAACAAACCGGTCTTGTGCTTTATGTCGCAGATATAAACCTGCGAACTTGTTAATCTCGTCGGCCTACCTAACTTTCCGTCTTCCCTTCGTGTGTTTGCCTTCTCTGGTAATCGAGTCATTAACCCTTAATGACCGGCGCTTATCCTGCCTACGTATACGTGCCCGGCCCATGTCCACTTTTTCTTGATTTCAACTACGATTTCCTCTACCACAGTTTTCTCCCCTGACCCGCTCTGCTGTATTGTTGTCTCTTAAGGTTACACGTATCATTTTTCTTTCCATCGCTAGCTGCGTCATCCTCAATTTAAGCTGAACCCTCTTTGTAAGCACCCAGGTTTCTGCTGCGTAGGTAAGTACTGGCAATAATGCAGCTGTTATATACTTTCCTCTTGAGGGTTTGTGGTAGATTACCATTCATGATTTGAGAATGCTTGCCAAATGTGACCCACTCCATCCTTTTTTCTTTTAGTTATTTCATTCTCATGGTTCGGCTCTACAGTTACTGCCCTTCCTTAGTAGACATTTATTTACAACCACCAGCATCTCTCCACCTATCTTAAAGCGCTGTTTTCTGACCAGGAAGTTGCACATCACCTTAGTTTTGTCCATATTATTTTCAGACCTACTTTTCTGCTTTCCGTGTCCACTTCTGTAATTATGAGCTGTAATTCGTCCCCTGAGTTACTCAAGATATTGTCATCAGCGAATCGCACGTTGCTAAGATATCTCCATTAACACTTATCTCTAACGTTTCCCGATCTATAGGGTCCCGTAAACCTCCTGTAAACACGCGGTGAATAGCATTGGAGAGATCGTGTCTCCCTGCCTTACATCCTTCTTTATTTGGATTCTGTCACTTTCTTTATGCAGAACTATGGTGGCTGCGGATACACTGCAGATTTCTTCCAGTATGTTTATGTAGGGTTCTTCGATGCCCTGATTAGGTAGCGCCTGCATTACGGCCGATATCTCGACTAAGCTTTCCTTAATTCGCCTCTCATTACTAGTAGCATGTCAAATTTCTCTCGACTATTATTTTTTCTTATGATATCATCCTTGTTGTTTTGGCTTCTGAACACCTTTCTATAGAACTCCTTCACCACCTCGACTATCTTACCCATATCAGTTATGGCATTGCCTTCCTTGTTCCTTAAGGCATGTATTCGATTTTTGCTTATGCACAAGTTTGCCTTCGCAGCTTTTAGACTTCTACCACTTTTTACAGCCTGCTAAATTCTCTCCATGTTATACCTTCTGACGTCGGCTACCTTACGCCTATCAAGTTCGAGCTCCCCTAGCTCTAATTTGTTGGTTCCATTTGAGGCTTTTATGGTTTGTCGTATTTCAATAGGATTTTTCGTCTCTTGAGAAAGTCTGCTACTTCCCTGTCTAGTGACCGTACTTCCAAGGCTGCGACTTCCATTGCACTGTCTTTGATGACACTGTAAGATTATCGTTCGTTGTGTCAACGATAACGTCGGTTACCTCGTTTGGTGCCTCGAATCTATTCTGAAGCTAAACTCTGAAATCCTGTACTCTCGATCTCACCACTAGTTCATTAATTGGCTTCTTGCGTATCACTTGTCTCGCTCGCGTTTTTAAATATATGTGAATACGAGCTTTTACCATTCCGTGGTAACTGCATCAGATCTTGCCAACTTCTAACATCCTGTACAATGCGTGGTTGTGCACACAGAATGTAGTCTAACTAAGCACACAGTCTCGCCTAATTAAGCAGAACACAAACATTACTGTGACTTTTTCCATGCAATCATAAAAAAGCAACATGCATTTAGTAGCATCGTCAGAGAGCGCATCGGCATATACTTGAACTCGGGCTGGACTTAGCTGGTGCACCTTGTATGAAGCTTAGAGCTGGAGATTGAAGGTTAGGCAAGTGTTTCACAGTAACGATTCAGCTATCATTGGCTATTCTGTCTGGTGGACTGTGCCACTCCACGAACGCACCGGACAAAGCAAGGACATCATACTGCCTAACTGCGACTTCATACACATTTCCATTAAATGTTGCCTCTTCATGGCAACGAAGCTTGCAACGACGCTAAGCATTGGGCAAATTAGTCCTTAGAAATGCACTCTGCGTTTAGTACCCGCGGCGTTACAACAATAAGAAGCTCGCGTTCTGCCATCACAACCGGTCACTTGAAGACTCATCGGCGTTCACAAAGGGGGCGACGTCTGCGAACCTCCCATTGACCTTTTTCCTTTAGCGCAGGTCAACGAGGCGAGCCGAACAATAGACGAAGTACACATTATGTGCTTCCTCCACCATGTTAGCACACTCAATGCGTCATTGACTGTCGACTCGTACTAGAGAACGTCCTCCTGAATGTAAAAAGAAGGAAACGTTGCTCAGAAAAACAGGTGCACGACACGGCCGCATACTGGGAAAGACGTATTGAACGATGAAAAAGAAAACGTCGGCGAAAAATTTAAAAGAAAAAGTGCGGTAAGCGCATTTGACGAAGCGGCGAGGCGAGTTGGCAGGTTGCCAACTGGCGACCAGGGCGCTGGGCAAGTCTTCGTTCACATCATGCGGCGGGCACGAACTCGCGCGCCGTCCGGCCACGCATCTCGGGCTGCACACGCTCCGCTCGAAGACCCAAGGTGGTGTAGTGGTGGTGGCGCTGTTTGAACAGCTGCGCTACGGCGTCGCTCCTAGCGCCGCGCCCAGAGGGTCGCTTCGGCACGCCGTCTTGAGGCGGCACCGCCTGATGTAGAAGGAGCGCAGATTGCGATATTGCCTGCTCCGTCGGTCGCCGCTGCCGTCCGGGGCCCTGCCGCAAACCAAAGACGGCGTTCTCTTGCTGAGTTCGTTCTCAGGCCAGATATATGGGCCTTATATTGCCGCCAGGATGGATGGCAGATACCTTTGCTCGCAAATAAGGAAGAAGAACGTGCGGGTGCTCCTCGCTCATTGGGGCAAATTGCCTGCGTCGTGTGCATACAGCCGCATTTGCTCAGAATAAGTGACCTGACCAGCATTTAGGCATGCGAAAAAAAATGAGGAGGGGGGCGGGTATGGGCAAGAGAATGTTATCATATAAGAGTGGGGGAGGGGGCGAAATATTTGTGTCTAACTTTTACTCAGTCGTACCAGATCTGACATTGTTTATTGGGTAGAGCTCTGGTGATACAGAATTTTAACATCAACGTGGCCGTGCACCCTTCTATTCAAAGAACTGTTGGCATCTCACATTTAACCTTAAATGCATTTTTTAATTGCATCCAAGATCTCCTTATTCTCCTTCAGATACTATTTGTGCTACAACTAACGGAGAAACCTTGCGCAACGACAATCTATGAATCAATCAGTATTATTGACAGGCTATGAGGTGTAGAATATGGGCTTGGATAACGAAAGAAATTTTGACTAGGGTCTTTGCTCGCACATTCCGGCACGCAGCTCCTTCGGTGCTGCGCTGTGTCATCCAAGAAGGTATAGAAAAAAATGCTTTTTTAAATCTCCTTGGTGTCAACTAATGCTAGATTCCGTCTAGCGGCTTAGTTGGGCTTGTATAGTTCAGCATGTAGGAGGGATTGGTCCGATGCAGACTCATGGCCAGGTCATTTTGTGCTTAGGTGTTGTATGCAGTGTTTGGAGGGGGTGAAACGTCCCCGTCGTGGAAGTTTTGATTGAGCCCCGATATTGTATACATATATATGTCGTGAAAAATTCTAGCAAACAGAACGGGATCAACCAGCTAGCGAGGGAAAAACATTTCGCATGGGAGAGTCAACTAACAATTGCCACCACTACTATGCGCACGTGGTGATATAATTATTTCGCAGGTAAAATGGTCGTCAACTGAAAGTTCGTCTATCACGATGCAGCGAGAAAGTTTTATGCCAGCACACCGGGCGCTGTTCAAATCGTTGAGCCCCACCCGGTACGCTGGCATAAAACCCATTTGCTACATCGTGATGGCGGAAGGGTAATGGTCTAGATTCCCAAAGAAGGCAAGCGGGCTAGGGGGAGACAGAAAGTTAAGTGGGCAGATGAGATTGGGATGTTTGCGGGTATAAAGTGGCAACAGCAAGCACTGGACCGATTTGACTGGCGGAACATGGGAGATGCCTTTGTTCTGCAGTGGACGCAGTTACGCTGCTGATGATGATGCCGGAGGCAGTTGAGGATGAAGAGCTTCTTCATATTCAACAGATGACGCTACGTGTGAGCTGTGTGACACTTCGAATGCGTTGGATCAAGTTGAAGCGAAGCTGCTGAGTGCCAGATCCGTAGGTGGAACGAACCATAGTTTTCTAATTGATGAAGATATCGTTGCGGACGGCGGCTTCTTATTTCAGTTGTCTGTAAACGCCATTATTGCTAGTTTGCATCACGCATTTGCAGTGCTATGCACTCGGCGCGCTTCGAGGATCATCCTAATTAACAGAGCTGAGGCAATATGTGACCGAATAACTATGTCATTGTCATTGAATTATGTCACTGAAGAATGCTTACACTGAGGGAAAACAAGCGAAAAAACAAGTCATAGTTACGCACTTGTCAGAATTAATGACGGTCGAATCAACACACTTCTTTACTGTAATTCTAAGAGTCTAAGGCCCAAAATTTTCGCTATGAACAGCACGTAGTACATACTTAATTATTCATGTATATTTGAATGCATACAGAACACACGACGCGTATATGCGGTGTAAGAGCATTTTGTGCACCTCATTATTTGTTTTCGCCTTTATATAAACATAACGAGTCCATATACCTCATCTAAGCTGGTGTGGTGCTCTCTGGCACGTGATTAAAAAAATCGATCCATTTGCGTTAGCCATATTACGTCGATCATGGACGTGCGAGTAATGTTAAAAATTGCACGAAAACAGAGATTGCGATCTCCGTAAAGTACACAAGGTCTGTTTGAAGCGCAACTAAGTTAATGCAAAAGACATCAGTATTGAAGTACGGACTCGACCACTCTTAGGGTTAACATAGTGTGTCAGTGCTCCGCGGAGCGGCATCCGGCGCGCCCTCAAACCGAAAGGAAGCGGCGCAGGCGCACAGGAGCGTTCCGCTCTCACAGTGCCACAGCTAAGCCAGAGCGGCGCGCGCTCCAGCCCTGATCCAGCGCTGTAGCAGACGACGCGGACTACATCCCGTGAGTCCTTGCGCGCCTACCAAGTTTCGCTTCGGTGCGCTGCCGCGCCGGATGCCCTGGCCCTCGAGAGGATAGAGTTTCCCACAATACTTACTAGAGGGAACTCTGGCGCTAGTGTCTATGGAAGCTACAACGCAGGGCGCTTCAGCGAGCATGGGAATGATGGGTAGTACACACATTTGTCTAATATTAGTACTTCTGGCCCGCTTTTGGCTCCGTGTGTGTTCGTGTGGCTTGGAGCTGTTTTCTTACAAAACAAGTATTAGCAAATGTTCAGCAGTTGCGCTTCACCATCTTACTATTTTTAGTCTTACCTATCCAAATCGCGTCACGAATTTCAAAAGGGTTCAATGTTTCTTTCAAAACAAAGTCGAAACACATCAATAAACGAAGCCGCAAGCACGATTCGCCGCCCGCAAGTACGAAGACTAGGCAAATGTGTGTACTACCCATCATTCCCATGGTCGCTGAACGATCGCAGCGCCAGAGTGCCCTCTAGTTAATTTTGAGAAACTCTATGCTCGAGAGAGTCCGTCCGCGTTGAGCCGCGTTCGCTCTATAGGAGTAGACGAGCCTCCCTCGAAACAATCGCACCAGAAGAACACAACAGGAGGAAAGTGCTACCGAACACAGAAGCTTCCTCGCTTTCGAAATCGACGCGTCACTACGTGCGCAGTACAAACGCGGAGTCTATCCCGAACGCGAGGGGGGGGGGGGGCCGACAAATGGCATAAAGCACACCGCGGGGGCGTCCGCAACACTCGCAACCACTTTGTCACTGCCTCGTCGGCGACAGCGTCACGCGTGGGCTCGTGGGTCGGGGTCATCGCCGACGGAGCGGCTACGTCTCGCAGAAGGACGTGCACGCACACACACAATCGTCCGGGGAGCAGCGGCCAAGAAGCGCGGCGCTGTGACAGCGCGGCCGAAGCCGCTGGAAAGGCGGAAGACGGTACAGAAGGACGGCTTCGGCCGCCACACGGGAGGAGGAAACGCACACGTCACGCGTACGCACGAACGCCGAGGCGCGGAACATGTAAGCGGGCGCAAGCAGGATGCGGGACTTCTGCGGTCGCGTCAAGAGACAGCCCGAAGATGAACGAGAAAAGCGCCGCTGTCGCTGGCAGTCGGGTGCGGCAGAAAATAACAACCCGCTGGCGTTAAGCGTGAGCCTGCATGCACCAGAGTCGCGGGCTGGCCAGGCACGTTCACACACACAGACGCACATGACGATGACGTCGGCATTTCGGCGTCGGCTCGTTTCATGTGAAACCTCGGAGCCCGGGCCGCTTTTAGCGCCCAGCTGCTCGGGAAATGAACCCTCTTTTTTCGCAGCTTTGAACCTTCTCATGCCGGAGCGTGGTATAGCTACCGACCCGTGGCTACCGGTGAGGCATTGCACCGTTTCGTGGCTTCGCTCTCGGCAGTTACACACTGCGGGACACCTTGAAGGCCGCTAGGCATGACCACTTAATGTGCATAGTTTTCTTACGCTGTTATTGAAGTCCTGGGTAAATGCTGGCTGTATCCAGGAAACCAGACGAAAAATGTCCGGTAACCTGGCTATATCAGTACTTCCAGTAAGACCCAATTAAGAGTAAGTGAGCGTTTTTTCTATTTCCATTAAAGACCCCCCCCCCCGAGGGGGGGATATCACATAAGGTGTAGAATTAGGAATTCCCCTTTACAATAAAGGTAATCAATACATAAGTTAGAATTCTATACATTTCTTCAACGCGAGATCGTCTGTAGTGCTATTTATATGATTGATTGATTGATTGATATAATTGCTTGATTGATTGAACGTCCCAAAACCATCATATGATTATGAGGGACGCTGCAGTGGAGGGCTCCGGAAATTTCGACCACCAGAGGTTCTTTAACTTGCACCCAAATCTGAGCACGCGGGCCTTCAGCATTTTTGCCCCCATCGGAAACGGAGCCGCCGCAGCCGGGATCCGATCCCGCAACCTGCGGGTCAGCAGGCGAGTACTTTAGCCACTACACTACCACGGTGGGGCGTATCTCTATGACAGCGAGATGAATAATGTTGTGGAACTATGACAATGACCTACTCTCATCAAAGTATGGCCGAATGAAAAATAACGTGTCACTAACCCATAGACACATGCATGTGAAGGTTTCGTATCGTTTCTGCTTGTTTACTGGATGACTATCGACGCAGAAATTACGCTTCATGCTATTTCAAGAATGAGTTTAAGAGCTGTCATCTCAGGTAGCTCGCACTGCCGTCTGATATGCGCAACTAAACGCACAGCGCTATACAGTACAGTCGCATATGTTCTAAAGCAGATGTATCGACAACTTCCTTGTCCATTATCTTTGTTCCTCTGGCATTAGAAATTACTGCTTAGACTCGGACCAGCGAAATGTTTTCTGTAGGCGAGCTCCTCAGATGACGGGTCTTGTTATTCCGAACTAAAATTGTACACGGAGCTTCAGAGCTGCAATAGCACCACGAATACATCATTCAGCTTTTAATACGTTTAAACGAAAATGTGCGTCCACTGCGGCATGATCTCATACCTAAAAAGAAGAACACGCTTCATCAGAACTTGAAGTGGCAGATTTGTGCCGCTCAACATCAAGTGATGAGCTATGCTGCGGAAACCAAGAGGCCATTCGGCACTCAACATTGTGTCGTCAAGCACTAAGTTGTGAGCCACTCTGACACTAACAATAGCCCATTCGGCACTCGTCTGAACAGATGGTGATGTCGTGTTCCTCGTATTTTCCTGACGAGACCCCGTTTGCGCGGAGTACTTTAGCGTTCGGCGTCCGATTCACTCAGCCAATGAAGCATGCAGGCTTAACGCCCTAAATCGCAAGTTGATTCGAAACACGATGGGTCGATCAATTGTGCTTTCGGTTGGTTTGCTGACGTCACCGTTATCATGTCTGAATCTGCGCCATTTAGGGAGCTCGTTTTGAATGCATAAAATAGGCATAAAGAAACATGCACTTCATCCGCCAAGAAATTACAGTTCACTGTCAATATAAAAAAAATGGCAGATCCTACGTGCGGTAGGAATCGATGATATGCGAAGCACGAATGAGAAAGGGGTATAGGTCATTTTAAAATCAGTACGACGTTACGAGAGGGGACGTGAATTATGCCGTGCATGACTTCGATGCCATGATTATCATGTTTGGACGTGTCATTTACCTTCGTCGTCCATTTACGTCACTTAATACCAAATTTGCTATAGCTGAAGTTAGCGAAACGACTGCGAGCGTTCCATGAGCGTGGTATGTTGTCATGTTCTTACATGACATGCATGTCCTTATGATCATGTTTGCACCAGCCATATACCTTAGTCACCCATTCACGTCACGTAACACCAAGTATGGTATATGCGGAGCTAGCGAAATGACCGCGAGCACACTATGAGCGCACCTTGTAGTAATGTTTCACATGACATGCATGTCATAGTCATCATGTTTGGAGGTGTCCTTTACATTCGTCATCCGTTCGCGTCACGTATTACCAAATTTGGTATATGTGAAGCTAGCGAAACAGCCACGAGTGCATCTTGGGCGTGGCATGTAGTCATATTGTTACATGACACACATCTCATGATTCTGATGTTTGCACCAGTCATATACCTTTGTCATCTAGTAACGTCTCGTAATACCGAATTTGGTATATGTGATGCTATAGCGAAACGACCACTTGCGCACCATGAGCGTGGCGTGTACTCATGATTTCCATGACATGCATGTCATGATTTCCTCGTCATGGTCTGTCACTTAAGTTCGCCACGCAGTCATGTCATACCATACCAGTTTTTCAATATGCCATGTGAACTAAACCATCACAACGCTTTTCTGAAAAGGTATTCTGAATGGTATGCAAAATACCTCATATTTATATTCTAGAAATCACTTGACTCCGGACAGGTTCCGCAAATTTGGAAGATCGCTAATGTTGTTCCTATTTTCAAATGTGGTAAAAAGGAAGTTATTTCTAACTACAGACCAATATAATTATTATCCACGTGCTGCAAGCTACTCGAGCAGATCATTCACAAGCACATGCATTATTCAATACCTAACTGACAACGATATCCTTTCACAGCATCAGCATGGTTTTCGCAGCGGTTTTTCCACTGTCACACAATTGATCATATTTACAGATGACATCGCCTCATCACTTTGATTTCTGCAAAGCTTTTAACAAGTCATGTTACAAAGAACTCCGGCTCAAACTTCGTAACTTTCTTACAGGCCCATATGCTGACAAATTACTTGATTGGATTACGGATTATTTGCACCTAAGGAGTCAGTTTGTTCGCTACAACCCGGAACAGTCATCGCCAGCTTTTATTTCCTCAGGTGTTCCACACGGGTCTGTCTTGGAACCCCTTTTACTGATAATTTACAATAACGATGTCGTTCAGTTTGTCACTAACACCCCACTTAAGCTTCGTCTATACGGCGATGACTGTGTATTGCATTCCAATATACGTAGCGTCACTGACCAAGTTTTGTTGAATGATGTGTTTTCTTCTTTTTGCAAATGCAGTCGAACTTGGCAAATGGAGCGTAGCTTTCAGTCAACCATCGTAATAACTTTTACAAATAAAATGGAGTCATTGCAATTTAGATATAACGACGCCATTCACACACTAGAAATGTTCAGGAGTTTAGGTATCTTGGTGTTGTATTCTCTCCGAACTTGAAGTGGCACAAACACACCGGCCTTATTTTTACAAAATCGCCTAAGAAATTAAGTTACTTAAGAAGTACGCTAAGGGGCGCCACAAAAGAATGCAAGATAATAGCCTTCAAATCACTAGTCAGGCCTCTTCTTGAATGTGTGTCTGTTGTATGGTCACCACATCTTGCAAATTACGTAGGTAAACTTGAGAGCGTCCAGCGAAAAGCGATTAGCTTCATTTTCAACCATTATGACCGTGATTTCTCCCCTTCGGAGTAATACCATGCTTTATTGCTAAACCGTTTAGAACACAGACATGTCTGTGATCGGCTTACCATGATAGCCAAGATCGTGCACAAATCTGCCCGCACAGCCACAGACATTTCGTTCGCCAATCATTCTACCCATGTGACTCGCCGATACAATCCGTTGAACATTGTGCCATTCAGATGTTCTACTGATTGTTATAGATACTCTTTTTTTTCGTGTACAATGTACACTTGGAATAATCTGGACACTTCTTCGAGACGACTACTGGATGCACTGTCTGTTAAACAATGGTCCAGTTATGTAATTTGGTGTTTTCATTTCTGATGTTTGTTTTGTTCGTTTATTGTAACCACTCCTGCAAAGTCTCAAACATAAGACAGCAGTATCTGTTAATATATATGTGACGCTATGATGAACGGCAGACGTGGCCTGGCTCATACGCCATGTTTATTATACTGTGCACTTCTTCCTTCTCCTCTACCTCTACCAACCATCGCTTAATACTTCACACACACACACGCATATATATATATATATATATATATATATATATTACTCGGCTGCTGACACGCAGGTCACGGGTTCAAATCGCGGCTGCATTTCCGATGGAGGCGGAAATGTTGTAGGCCCGTATGCTCAGATTTGGGTGCACCTTAAAGAACCCCAGGAGGTCGAAATTTCCGGAGGACTCTACTACGGCGTCTCTCATAATTATATGGTGGTTTTCAACGGACGTTAAACCCCACATATCAATCAATAGAAATTACAAAAATAAGGCCAGCAAGAGCATGAAATGTATATCACGACATTCCTGACATACATGTCATGACTTCCAGCCTCCACCGAAAGGAGACTTCACTTGTTATTGGCAAGGAGCTTGAGGGTATGTCTGGGTTTACCACGGTCAACTTCCAGTGATTTAGTGTATGCGGAGGCTCGAGAGCCACCTTTGGCAGTACTGCGAACTAAAGAAACATCTCGCAATTTATTTAGAATTTTCACGCAACATGAAAGTCATTTTTTATCTGGTGCACTAACACAAAGAACGGCAACGAGACTACAGGATACTATATCATCATTTCAAGCAGTAGTACCAGAATTTAAACAATGGAAACCTTCAAAACCACCTTGGACGCTGCCACTTCTCAACGTTATCCGTGAAATAGACGGCATAGAGAAGAAAGCAGCCATGGCACCTCTAGTAGCGGCACAGTTGGTACTTCACCAGCTTCATGTAATGCATAATGAAAAAACGAAGATATATACAGATGGATCATGCACAGAAGAAGCGTCAGCCTGTGCGGTCTTTATACCCGAAATTTAGGAAAAGAAGATGTACAAATTATCGCACAAATCTTCATCGACGACAGCAGAATTGGTGGCTATCTTTGAAGCAGTTAAGCTTATCTGCGAGAATCCAGATCCACGAAAATGGGTGATATGCACTGATAGCAAACCTGCTCTTCAGCTAATCAGAAATGTGAGATCACCTTACAGAAATGGTGAAATACCACAATGTATCGCAGAAACTGTGGAATATGCCTCATCGCAGGGTCACAACATCGTATTCCAATGGATACCCAGCCACATTGGAATAAAGGGAAATGAAGATGCTGATAGTCTCGCGAAGAAAGCATTGAAGGAAGGACGGGATTGCACAATCCCTATATCTGGGACGGATATTCGACATTTTATATCGCAAGGGGCTAACCATTGTTCGATGGAGAAGTGGTTTGAGAGCCCTAAATCAAAGGAAACGGTACTTTATGAAGTTGATCCACACAGAAAATTTTCCATAGCGACAGACCTTCCACGACACCTAGAGACATTGATCCACCGACTTAGATTGGAAGTAGCATACACAAACAGCTTCCTGCACAAGATACATCGATCCAACTCACCGGAATGCCATTGTGGTCATGCAGAAGAAAATGTTCGCCATATCCTTTTGGAGTGCATTAAATACGCGAAAGAAAGAGAAAAATTAAAGAACAAATTAGCAAGTTTGGACAGACGGCCCCTCACAATAAAGAAACTACTTGGACCATGGCCTGAGATGCATCTTCAGAAAAAGGCAATAATCTTCCTGACAGACTTTTTAGTGGAGACCGGACTGGACAAGCGCCTATGACTGACAGCCAGAAATGAGTATTATGTAAAGTGTGGTCATGTATACACTGGTATTATAGTACTAAGGTGTGCGTGAAAGTAGTTTATGACTGAGTGAACTGCGTGAAGAAAACTGTGTATTGACAGTTTATTTGAACTGGTTTCAGTGTGCTATTATGTTTTTTTTCCGTATTGTTAATTTTTGGGTACCGTTCTGTATTATTATTTTATTTTTCGCTGCAGAACTCTGTGATATGGAGTAGCCGAGGCAATAGGCTCCTCAACCTCTCCACAGCAAAACAGTTAAAACAACAACAACAACAACAACTTTCATGTTATGACCAGTCACTTATGCTCGTCATACAGCACCGGGAAAGAACAAAGCTCCCGGCTGGGGTAAAATATCAGTGCTTTTGAGAAAGAAGGGGAGTGGGAATGAAGGAGAGGAGGTGATAAAGAGAGGAGGAGGAGAACATGCGTACCCTGCTAGATCCGTGCACGGGTCTAATTTTGAGCCAAAATCCGGCCCTGGCCCACTGATTGCGTCGAACGCCCGTCCGAACCCGATGCTAAACGGCTTCGAGAACGTCCGGCCTGGCACATGTACTGTATGAAAGCTCTCCAGTAATGTTGCATTTTGCTCAAGATGAAAAAGTTAAACATAAGCGAACGACACATGTTAGTGTGCGTAGACAGATAACGAGTTTTGTAAAAATAACAAACTGGGGAATGACTCGTGAAGCGTGGCGCTCCTACCGCTCATATCCCGCCGAAATGAAGTTCCTGTCAATGCTTGCTCTGGTAGCCGAATTGAATATAATTTTTTGCAAGCATCATCATCATCATCAGTCTCACTACTTACACTGCAGGACAAAGGCCTCTCCCGTGATCCGCTAGTCAACTCGGTCCTGTGCTTGCTGCTTCCACTTTGTACCAGCAAACCTCCTAATCTCATCTCCCCACCCAACTTTCTGTTTCCCCCTAACCCGTTTGCCTTCTCTGGAAATCCGGCAAGTTATCTCAATGATCAGCGGTTATCCTGCCTATGCGCTACATGACCGGTCCATGTGCTTTTCTTCTTGATTTCAACTATGATATCCTTAACCCCGGCTTGTTCTTTGATACGCTCTGCTCTCTTCTTGTCTCTTAAGGTTACACCTACCATTTCCCTTTGTATCGCAAGCATAGTAAGCTTCCAAAAATTACACAAGTTTAGTATCTCAGATGCACGACAAGATGATGACTGTATCGACGAAAAAGAAAATCACAACATATCCACGGAGTGAATGATGATGGTTGGGGCGAAGCGTTCATCAGTCCGTCCGTGCTTCCATCCGTCCGTCCATGCGTCTATCCGTATGTTCACCTGTGTGTCCGTCCATCCGTGTGACCGTTGGTGCATCTGTCCGTCCATGCGTCCATCCATGCGTCCGTCCGTTCTTCCGTCTGTTCATTTGTTCGTCTGTGTGTCCAACCATCCATCCGTGTGTCTGTACGTGCGGTCATCTCTCTGTCCATCCGTCCGTCTGCGCGTCCGCCCCTCTGTATGTCCGTACGTCCATCCATCCGTCCGTCTATCTAGTGAACACTCGAAGTAGAGCCACTCCACATCTTTTCATTATGTATTCATCATATACAAGTGCCGCCATCCAGCGGACATTCGAAGGACCGCTCTTTCGGATATGTGCGACTGGTGGTTACGCACTGCAACGAGGGACGCACAAGCCACGCCATAAGGAGCTTCGCCCCTAAAAAGTGATCTTGAGCGCTCATTACTACACGCTAGAAAACTATTTTGACAAAACGTCTATATTACTTGTTTGAAGCGGACTTTGCACTACGCCCAGCCCACTAAATCCCCGAGATGAATAGCCCGAGCCCGGTCCCCAGATGAGAAGACATCAGTCCAGCCGAGCTCGACCCATGCTCGGGCTACCCGAGCCCGTGCACACCAACTCGCATGCAGCCACCAGAGCGCTGACAATCCATCAAAAAAATAGCCAATTGTTAAAAACTACGAAAAATTCACTTGGTTTGTCAGAACAGTCGCATCCATATACCTTGAGGATCCCATTTTCGTTCACCATTTATTTCACGCTTGCTGCGCCTCAAGTGGCCGTCCTCAAAACGGCACACTCTTGGCAAAGTAGCTATTTCATGTGATGGCGCCAGTGACACCACCTTATAGGCCTCGAGGTGACGTCCCGAGGTGACGTATTCACGTGATCATTTCTCGCGCCATTCATGCTGGCGCCGACGGCCACTTTTGACGTTTAAAGAGGCATCAATGTCATTCACCTCAATGTTAAAAAAGAAGAAAACATGCCACCCTCGGATTAGCGTGGCACGCCTTAAGAGACATTATAACAAGAATATGACAGATACCTATACCTTGGCCATTTAACCTACAGAACACTGAGGCAAGTATAAAGAGAGCTGTCAGTCGTCCATAAGAACCCTTGACTTCCTTAAGACACGAGGCAATCTCGGTGGACCAAACAATAACGCTTGTCCCAGTCGCCGGAGAGAAAGACAACAAGCCACCTCGCTTTTTCTGAAGACAATGCTATCGGCGCTTGGCGAGCATCCAGCAATCTAATCGAGTGTGGCTGCAGAGAAGACAAAAATAAGAAGGGGATAAACGCTCCCAGAGTGCATACGCACAGAGGAGGCCATTGTCTTCACTGCCACTCAGCTGGCCCACGGGTAAAAAAAAAAAAAGACGCACCCGTCGAAACCCAGCGGCTGCCAAGAGTTCGCCGCCGCGTGATTTCCAGAGAGATAACGCGAGGCACGGCCGCTGTAGCGAGGAGCAAGGGGCGCTTTTCATCTGACGGCGCAGCGGGTTATCTCAGTGCCGCCCGCACTGCATGCGGCAAATCTAGTTCGCCGGACAAGCACGATTTCCCTCGGTCAGTGTCTGAGATTGTAGTAAGCTGACTGACGTTATCACAAATACGATGTAGACAATTAAAGGTTGTTTTTTTTCACTTCATATTTGCTTTTACGAAGTACCAAGAATTGTGACCTCCGATTTTCGCATAAAGACCATCAAAATAACAGTTTCGGGTGGTCTATGTCTCAGGAATATTGGCATGATTAGAGTGTTTTAAACAAAAAAAAGCCAACCAAGGTAAGTGAACAAAAAACTGAAATAGGACAAGGCTCCCGTGCTTTTTTTTTTATTGTAAACAAGACAACGCCTTCTTAAATTTTTGTGCATTTCACCTTGGTCGGTGTTCTTGTTTTTATTCCCCCATCTCTGTCTCCGACCAGGTAGGGTTCCGTCGGAACCTCGACTGTAGAGACATGATTATGAGAAATACCGATGTCTCTAGAGACTGAAGTAGAAGTCTTGACCATCTGAGGTACTTTACCGTGCGCCCAAAGTTGTTCCATTTCGTTCCCATGGGAATATGCCCGCCTTTGTCGGAAATAGCGTCCACGTCCTCAAGCGTTGCATCTATCAATAAAACGGTAAAGTTTATGGCTTACGTAGGCCCCCCCCCCCCCCCCCTCTGAAAAGCCGCCCCCATAAAACCTATTTCGTAAGGAGAATTCCAGTGCCCGAGCTTCTACTCATGGTCGTTGCTTTCTAAACAACTAAAACAATGCACTTCGGGTTTCCGAAAGTAGGAGTACATAAATTAAGTTGTTTTTTTTTCCTTTTTTTTTTTCAAATTGATCATCAACTGGCTGAGATACGACCAGCAGAACAGGTGATCACATATCAACAAATGCATTGTTAATGTGAATTTCTTTTAATTGTTTTGGCATTCAGATTGCTTCACTTCAACCATCTAACAGTCAGTGCGTGGTCTGTAGCAAAACATCTGTAGCGGCCAGCAGCAAAACATTACGAGGAAGATTTTCTTGTATCCTGTAAGTGGCTGTACAGTTCGGCTATGCGGCAGTCATGCAGGTTGCAGCACATGTCCCATTCAAGGTAACCTGCAAAAACGGGACTGTAAGGATGTCCCCTTGTTGACGTCTCAATGTTCTGGCGATTGACATTTGTGTGCTTCAACTGCTCTGCAAAAGCAGCTCATCGTAACGTTGCAACATTGTTGTATGACCTATAGGAAAGTGCATTTCCCCTGAAACTGTCGTATGTTGAAGGGTTGACACCTTCGTTCCGAGTTCAAGTGACGTGTTACAAGATAATGCATGCCACAGGATTTCCATGTGTGGAACAAAAGAAGACTGACCACATTCGCTCAGGAAGGTGAACTTCAATACTTTTTTTATTATCGAAGACACTGCTTCTCGCAGACGGTTCTATCACAACAACGCAAAAGTATAACTTTCTCTCTTGTCTCGTAGGAGTCTCTCTGTACAAATAATATAGTTACAATTTGTTTGAAAGAATTGTGTAAAACAAATGTGTGTATCATGATGTGTCAGAAAGGCAGACAACTGGCTAAAAATATTAAGTAGGCCCACCGGTGAACAACATTCTTATAGAGGCGACTCCTCTATTAAACGCTGGTATATTGAAACATTGAGACAGTGTTTCAGGAACGTCCTTGAAGAACTGAAGCGTTAAGTAGATTTCACAAGAATAAGATAACATGTTCCAAATGCGTTCTGTGGTGCATGCGACAGGAATTTTCAGTTTCAGCCGACTCGATCAGATATACCAGCGGCAACGGAAGACAAGTCAACTTAAAATGGCAACTGACAACAAAATAGTTACAAATTGCAGGGCCAATTGAGCATATCTTGAACGCCATCGGACTAGCTCTAGAAGCTGCGCTTACAGCATCAGACCCAAAGCCAGTCGCCTACCTCGCATGATGTTTTTATGTCATTTGAATCTGTGTTTGTACTGATAAAATGTGAGAAAAGTAATGTTATAAATAATAACCGGAGATCCCCAAAAAATGCTATTCAAACAAGATGCCACAGAGATAGGTATAAACCACCAACACACAGCTCGCACACTATTCACTCCGACACGCACGCCTACAAAGAAAAGAAAAAAAAAGCTACATTTGATTGCACATGATCAGCAAATGAGCAAGGACTTGCTGCATTCTGGCTTTTCTACATTTGGTGGGACGAAATCCGCCACCTTATTTCGCGATTTGTGACATCTTACATGGGCAAGAGAACACAGTTTCTAATTGTAATACTGCGCTGGTCCATAGTGTTCACGCTGGAGGTCCACTTCCGGCTAGACGCGGAGGTGCTGGCAAGACGAGACTGGTGGCATGCGTGGAAACTGCCCAGCAGTATCTCTCGGGACCTCAGGGGCTCGTGAGAGCATGCTGGAACGCTGACACAAAACACTTTGCAGGAGACAAGACGGGAATTCTGCAGGCAGCTGAGGTCAACAGCATGACGACAACGCATGACGACTTCCGCGTAGATGCCATAAGCCTTGCTCTGCGGCCTGCAGCAGGATCAGGCGCTGCTGTTCCAGGGGGTGGTACTTTATATGTATTGGTCTGTACAGGATGGCTTCCGACAGCGATGGGGGCACGCGATCGAACCTGGACTGCCGAGAACGAACTACGCCATCACGTCGTCTCCGGGCGTGCGCTAGTGGACAACAAACGACTAGTAGTGGGACCCGGGCAGTAGGCGAGGGTGCGTCTTTCGGAGTCGAACGGCGCCCAGGGATATTTCACGCAAAACAGAACACAAACAATGCACGAGACAGTTCCCCACTCGTCCAAGTGTCTCACAAGTCCTAGCACGAGACCGGGCGCGACGGCGGTACCACCGCGGACATCAGGTCGACAAGGTGGCTGGGCATCTTGTCTGTGTGGGTCACCTGCAAAGGAAGCACAAGCGGATTCAAGTTTAGTTTATGACAGGTTTCTCAGAGAGAAGGCACACGCAATTGCTCCCGAGAAACAAACAAGCGGACTGAAACAAATTCCTTCCTAACATCGTATATTCCTTCATCCCTGTGCCGACCTATTGACGTGTCCTCGTAAGAGACAGTTAGGGGTCGTTACTTTCTTCCTTTTTTCTGTTAAAACTACGTATATATAAACAAAATAAAAAGTGGAGAAGGAGGGGGGGGGGCACGAAAGGAGCATAGACTCATTTATCGTGATGCATTGGGCCTAAAAGCAACAATAATTAACTAGTGCAAATATATATTGGCGTACCGCGTACGGCATGCTTGAACTTATGCCGCAAAACACTCGAGGTTTCCCCTCAGTACCGTTCCTGATGCTCCGTTCATTCGGCACCTCTGTTCTTGGCCAACGCCACATGTGACATGTATTGACAGATACTAGCCCGACTGCCGAGGTGACTCACTGTTGTTCTGTTTGTACGAGTTTACCACATGACCAGCACCATCCTTAAAATAGGAATGCGTATGCTCTTGTCAGGCCTACACGAACAAATATATCGCTGCGGAAGATGGAACGAAAGAAGTGAAACAGGAATGCACCCGAGAAAGAAGGCGCGCACGCAAGGCCATGAAAGACACCACGACGGCAACCTATTCGATGAATATGTATGGTCGTTTTCCCGGGCGACATCGCCCACCAGAACGCTTGCCAAAGCACACACCGCTCGATAGGCCCGCAAGTGCGTCTTCCAACGCTAAGGCGATGCGTCAGCGAGTCGTACATGGGCGCGTACGAGACACGGACCGCCATGCAGCAGAGGACGGTACAAGAAAGCTCGGGGACGTTACAACACAACGGTGGCCTGACCCACATCGCCATCCAGGCAGCGGCCCTTGCGAGCGTCGGCGAGGCCGCACAGAAAACCAGTTCTGTTGCGGCGCTGCCGTCAAGGAAGTCATACACCGCCTCACTTCGCCAAAGTTGTTTTTTTTTTCTTTCCCAGGACAAGTGCTCGCTCAAGGGAAACACGCACCTGCAAGAGCGACGCAGAAGACACTGCGCGTCACGGCAAACAATCGCAGAGAAGTACAGGCAGATTGGAGGAGCGCCCCTTTCTGTCGGTGCCCGCTTTGTTTTCTTTTTCGGCAAGGGTTGAACGCTCGCGACGAGCTGCGATGGCTATCGCAGAACTCCCAGCGGGCAAGAGCGGGACTGCAACGCAAGATCCGGCTGGGCCAAACCGGCCGCTCAGCACGTTCACCTAGCCAGACTTTCCCCGTCAGCAGCGGCTCTTTTTGAAAAAAAAAAAAAAAAGTAACCGCGCAGATACTACCTTGGCAAAGAATTGAGGCTACAAAGTTGCTCTCTGGATGCCTACACTGTAGCTGGAAGTGCAGAGACAGCAACGGTAATCTAGCTGGAAATCGCCAACACGGATAGAGCGCCGATTCACCCCCCCCCCCCCACCCGAAAAAAAAAAAAGCCCGAAAGACTCGTAAATCTCGGAAAGCTGCAACCCGACACAGGTGTTCATATCGCATTTGAACAAGGTATATTCGCAAACCAAGCGATAACGATTAGATTGCAGTTCGAGTAGTCTGCGAGAAGGGCTAAGCTGCGCGGTACAGCCATTCATTCTGGGCAAAAACAATTCAGCCTGCGGAGGCCAGATTGCGTGCCGCGCTTCGACCGCAAGCAGCGGAGCGAGACGACACGTCACGACTGCGGAAAAGAGCCGCCAACTCGCATTCCGAGAGGGAAAAAAAAGTAAGGAAACATGACGCACCGGCGCTGCCCATCGCAACCTAGATAATGCGGGAGACACCTGCAAGCCCTGCGGCGGCGAAGCTTCGTAAGCGGCTCGAGAATGCACTTGTTTTTCACGTGGTGACGCGATGTCGTCATGAGGAAGTTTACGGTCACAGGCGCAGAGCAAAACATGGACGTCACATTGCCCTACATGGGAGACTCAGAATGTTAGTCACAGCCGGGGTGTCATGTGAAGCAGATAACACCTTGGCACGAAGCCAGTCGTTAAGAAAAATGAAACGGATTCCTCAAAGCTTGGCTATTTGCTCAGTTGCGTTTATAAGGCTGCACTAAACTAGAAACACTGCTGTCACAGGAATATATCAGTGCTGGGCAATGCGACCACATTAAGGAATAAGACTAGCAAAGCTGAAGGAACAAAAGAGGCACATAAACGACATCAATACATACCTCCTGCGCAGAGCAAGTGTTCGCCACGGCGTTCGCAGAAGGGGGTAGAGCTCCGAGGGGTTGCCGCGCCGGACTCGTGCTAGATCCCGCCGGATGCGACGACGAGCGGTTGGCGGGGTGCGTCTCGAGGGCGATCTGCAGGTCGAGGATGTAGTCGATCACATTCTGGATGATCTCCAGCTTGCTGAGCTTCTTGTTGCGCGGCATGTTGGGCACCAGCTCCTTGAGCTTGGCGAGCAGCGAGTGCATTTCTTCCTGATTCAGGTCGCGCTCCTTGCGGCCATTGCGGCCAACGCGGCCTTCGGCCACTTTGGCGAGGCACCGGCTGATCGCTTGCTGCTGCTCGTTTTGCGCCTTCATGGTCATTTAATCCGTTGGGTGACACTCACGGCAGCGATGAACCGGTAATCCGACGGTCGGCGATGCTCAGCGCACGTTGGAGACTGTGCCTCTGTGCACCACACGATCGAAAACGCAGTTCCGAACACGAAAAGTTCACAGTCGCGATCGAAACACACACGTACGCAGGCGCACGACGTGGGCTGGTAAATGACTCGCAAGCGAGGGCAATCCTCGATTATATACTACCCCGAGACCACACGCCCAATGGCTGGAGTTATGGGAGGAGCGTCGGGGAAGGCGGCCACCAATGGGAAGCTATAGACGACCACCGCTTTAGTAACGCTTAAATCTTCCAGAGGACGCCACCAACTGATCGCTATACGACGCAAGCGCACACTGGGATCGTCAGTCGGTCGCTAGTCGCGGCCGCGTCGGAGTCACAGCTGTGACGCGCCGTATCTCGTTCTCCTTGTATATTTTTTTTGCGCCATGTTACCACTCTCCCCCGGTTCCCATGCGGGACGTTGCTCCTCCTCGCCCGAGTGCGCGAGCCAGCTGTCCCCGGGCAGGAGAACGCGCGTGCCTTTCAAGCCGGAGCTTGAGCGACTTCGCCTCCCCCGTCCCCTCCGTTGCACCTGTGCGGGCGGCGGCTCTGCTTTGCTAAACGGGCGGCCTCGCGCGCCTGCCTGTGTGGCTTGTTGCCTCATCGCGGAGCTCTTCGCCCCGGCGGGGTCTCAACACCGCACCCCTCCTCCTCCATTTGCGTTCGCGTCATACCATTCCCTCTTACCGAATACTTTCCACTCTCTCTCTCTTGCGCTCACCCTCCACGGCTAGGTCGGGGTTGAGGTGGCGGCTCGCTCCCCGTGCTGGTTACGTTTTGTCGATTTGTGTTTCAGCCTTCACTGCTTTACTTGTTCTATTTCATTCTTGTTTGTTGTTGATGTTCGGGGATGGCTTTGCGTACGAATCTCAGCAACGCGTAGGGGGAGAGCGTGCCAGCAGCTTGCGCGGCTTGTCGTTCTCCCCCATGTAACGTGAAATCGTAAACATGAAGGTGTTTAACTTTCTTGTATATTTTTTTAGCACTGCTTAATACGTTCTTTTTTATTTCGTTAACGCTTTTGTTTCTTAACTCGTATAACAAACTAGCGCCTGAATTAAGCACTACGTGACTTCCTTTTTGATGTTTTGTCTTCCATTTGGAATGGTGCATTGGTGTTTTGATAGGCATACCAGTTACATACCTGTTTAGTATCATAGAATTCATTTTGTACGTACTTTCGACGCAATATAACAGCTGTGAATGAAAGCGTGCGTATCTATCGCAGTTCTTCTTGTTCTCCGAGTTTATAAAAGATGTATGTTGCGCACTTTCATGCAGTAATCTAATCGAAAGCGTGTGTACGACTTTAAAGCGGAGCTGTAAGGTGTAGAGCTGCCAATGTTATTACATGCTGTGTAGAAAATCAATGATTACTACAGCTTTTAAATGTACTGCATGCGTGAAATCGTAGATTGTGTGTTAGATGTCACTCACAAGTATTGATGATAACATTGCCCTTTCTTTAGGCAATGATCTACTCCCCCCCCTTCTTTTTCCAGCCTTCAATTCCTAATACAACGCGCAGATTGCCCCTTTAGTTGGAGTCTCCATTGCCATTAGCAGACTGACCAAACAAAGTTGGTTGTGTGGCAGGGTGAATGTGCTAAAATCTGCTCAAAAAACAATTGAACACGGCGTTTTATTGCATGCCTATTAAAGGTAGTGCATAACATAACGCAATCTTGTGGGATTTCAATCACTAGGAAAACAGGTCGCTGCCTAAAGTATAGCCCACGACAGCACGCTGAACCATGAAGATTTGAACAGGCAGTAATCTCACTCGGTATTGCACGAACTGAGTTTAAACGTTGTACTTAGACCACACAAGGGTATTGAAAATAATAAAGCGCTAATTAACCGGAGAGATATTCGAAGGCTGCGTAATTCACGCAACCAGTGCATGGCGCATGCAAAGAGCTCATAAAAAAGTGGCTCAAAGCATGCACTAAGCCGCGCAAAGCTCGCTACACAGCAAACCTGATAGGTCTCATGCATTCTTACTTGTCATATCTATAGGCAGATATTGGCTATAGCACGATTGAACTTGGCTGTAACAATGCTGCAGCAAGTTTTGTCTTCATCCTTGATCACGATGATATATTCTTTTTATTCGCGCAAGGGCCATACTTGGCAAAGCGCGCCACGAAAGATTACTTCAATATAGCAAAGATGTGTGGTTCGTGGTACCATATGTTGAAGATTTGAGCTCTACAGGGTGTCCCAGTTAACTTTAGCCAGAGTTTAAGATGTGCCGGCACACGCAATTACGACACGCCCAAATGCACGTTGCTCAGCGTTACCTGGAGTTAGTCAGACGATTTTTTGTGCTGTCAAGTATTGTTCAATTACATCTTTTTAATTAAGTGACTTTTGAAGATACGAAGATGGATAAAAAAATCTTAATTAGAAAGTTGGGGATCTGTTTGCAAAACGTCCGAATAGATAGTTTTGAACCTTATATCTGTTAAGTATTAGTCTTTTCCTGCTAATTACAAATGCCCGTGAAATAAAAAAAATGCCACGTGACAAACCCTCTCGCGCGTCAGTGCGCATGATGATTCTAGTGCACCCTAACGTTCCACGTGCGATCGAGACGCTTCCTTCGCACCGGTTTATGACAGCGATAAGCAGTCACAGTGGTTATCGTTTTTGTGACCGATAGCAGAACATGTTCCTCGTAAAGCCACTACCGTCGTCGCGGCAGTGCCGAGACAGCAGAATAGTGCAATTGCTATATTCGTTCGTACGCAGAACCCTATAAAGAGCACTATAGAATCATTGTGCGCTGTTGCGAAGCGCGCCTCCGACGACTTTACGAATGGCGCTACGAATCTCACCGCTGCAACCACTGTTTCGAAAGACGAATCTCTCCGCCGACCCGGTGTTATGCCTGCGAGTCCACAGCGAACGTCCGTGCCTCTGAGAAAGGCAATCTGTGTCAAGGCCAGCCCGCCTGACGCGAACAACTCAACGGCGTCAACAGGCGGACGGCGCCTTTCTGGCGTGCACGTGCAGTGAGTCACCCCTGCAAGCGAGCCCGTCGAGTACACAACGGGCGTCTTCATGTCTGGGGGTCTGACGCAATGCGCGGCGACGTCACTCGTCCTTGGGTGCAGCCACCTGCAGCGCAGCCTCTCCAGATTCGGTGAGAAAGAATGACGCGGCCCAGCGGCGACCCCATTGGAGGAGTCTGCCCTGACGACCAGCGGCGCTTCTGGTTGGACATTTGGGTTGGACCCGGTGCATGGAAAAGAAGCCCTGCGGCGCGTCGCGAGCGGACCCGTTTGAGAGCAGACCTATGTGTTAGAGAGGAGAGCTCGGCTCTTCGAGTCTCTGTCGGCCCCAGTGCTGAATTTGTAACGCCTCTGTATATATGCTGTACATAAACCTTGTTAAACTCACCGTCGCTTGTCCGCTCGTCTTATCAGCTCTGCGCAGAAGCAGTCGCGAGCTGACAAACATACGCTACCAAACGGCTGGTGACCTTCCCGGCGGAGTTCAAAGCAGTGGCGCCTTCGGGACCGTGTTGGCGTCGCCGTCTTTCGAAACAGTGGTTGCAGCGGTGAGATTTCGAGGCGCCCTTCGTAACGTCGTCGGAGGCGCGCGTCGTAACAGTGGTTGGCAGCTGCGGGATCGGCCGGCGTCAGCGACATCGATGCGGTGAGTGCCTGATGTTTTCCCCTCAGTTCACTAGACTACTCTAGCTCAGGTTGTAGTAGTTTAGAGAAGGGCTGTGTGAAGCATTCGAGTGAGCTTTGATCGTTTCAAGCAAAGTCGAAGTGCTTTGAAACCAAAGTTAATGCGGAGGGGGTAAACACGGGAGTGTGAAAAATTGCTTGCGCGTCTTGCTAGTTGACTTATAGTGGGTACGGCAAGTCAATTGTTAACAGGGGCAAACAGCAAGAGGCTAGTGTGAACGATGGAGAATCTTAAAGTGAAGAAACTCATCGAAATTTGTGAGGAACTCGGCATTACTTTGGGCCGTGCGAAACGAAAGCAAGCGATCCTTGAGATCATGAAGGATGAGGGAGTGTCGGCTGAGGAAGTCGATGAGGCCTGGTGGATATCAAAGCACGACGTGAGGAGGCTGAAAGGCGAGAAGTAGAAGCTCGCGAGCGCGAGGAGGCCGAGAGACAGGAGCGCCTCGAGTTGAAACGAATAGAATTGGCAATCCTACAGTGTTCGCAGGCGCCTAGCGTAGCTTCTCCGACGATTCAGGTCAGCGGTTTTAGAATTCGGGACCAACTGCCACCGTTCGTAGTAGGCGAGGACATGGCGAAGTATCTCGTCAAGTTTGAACACGTCTGTGAGCGAAACGCTTTAGAGCGGTCTCTTTGGGCGCGGAACCTGTTAGCTCTTCTTCCCGGCGAAGTGTCCGACGCGATAACTTGCTTGTCGAGGGAAGCGTTTGAGAGCTATGACGAGGTTAAGGAAGTGCTCTTGAGACGTTATAAGTTGTCACCCGAGGCTTTCAGGCAAAGGTTCCGGTAGGCTAAAAAGGGGAATGAGTCACACGTTGACTTCGCGTTTCGTCTTAAAGCCGATTTAATTGAATGGCTCAAGGGCGAAGGTGTTTATGACGACCGCGATAAAGTGGTGGAATGCGTTGCTTTGGAGCAATTCTACCGCTGCATCGAGGAGGATGTCAAACTTTGGCTGCAGGACACACTTGGTGAAGTACAACTAATCAAGGCAGCAGAGTTAGCTGAGGAGTATTATACTCGCCGAAAGTTGCATGGCAGGGCAGTGCGCTTTGAAAAGGGGTAAAGGAAAGAGGGCTTTTCAAGGAAACCTGATCAACGGAAACCCGCTCCGCACCGTAATTTCAAGAAGGACCCGTCTCTTACGACGGACAGTGTAGGGGAAGGGCAAACAGAAGCGGAGAAATCGAGTGAGGTTCCTAAACAACGCACTGATACCACACGGGCATTTGAATCACGGAAGCCGCTCATCTGCTACAACTGCAAAAAGGAAGGGCACATCGCGATAAACTATAAGCAAAAGTTTGCTTTTGCAACAATCCGAGAATCGGAAAAGAACATGCGGTTGTTAGAGCCGTATTTCCAAAAAAATTAGTGTGAATGGGAAAGCGTGTCGAGCACTTAGACTCCGTGGCAACCATGGATGTTGTCCATCCTTCACTGGTGTCTCCGGATGACTTTACAGGAGAATGCGCGTGGATCAGGCAAGTCGCCGAGGAGCAGAGTGCTTGCTTACCAATCGCCACGGTTGTCATTGAAGGCCCGTTCGGTAAGCTTCGCACCGAAGCGGCTGTGTCTGCCGCGCTTCCCGATCGTTTTCCTTATCTTTTCTCCAACAACTCAGAGCAGCTTCTCAAAGAGCAGGGTAAATCGTTCTTCCCCAACTTAGCGTACATTGCCCTCAGGCGATCGCAAGCGCGGAAGCTTTCGCAAGAGCTTGATCTTGTCCAAAGCGGTGAACTCTCAAGTAACCTTGTCGGCAGGTCGACGGAACCTCAGAGAGGAAATTTTCCGCGTGAGTCACGTGAGCAGTCGCGCGAGCGGCCCGTCGCCGAAGCGACCGGCGCGGTTTCCGTAGAAAGGGGAGACGACATGGCGCCATTGAATCAGAGCGAGAGGGCTGCAACGCTCTCGCCTGTAGCGGAAAGTTGGAGTGAGCTGTCGAGGGTTGATCGAGAAACGCTCATTCGAGGGCAGTGTGAGGACCTCTCGATTAAAGCGCTAATGGAAGGCGTAAACTTGGGAAAAAAGAAAAAGAATGTTTCTTTTTTTGAGAAAGCAGGGCTTTTGTATCGGAGCTACACAAATGCGCAAGGTCGCAAGTATGAGCAGCTCTTAGTGCCACAAAAGTATCGTCGCCAACTATTGGAACTGGCGCATCAAAACGCATGGGCAGGGCATCTCGGCATAAAAAAGAGCAAGGCTAGAGTTTCCCTTGAGTTTTATTGGCCGAAACGCTGGAAGGATATCGAAGACTTTGTGCGCTCATGCGACACTTGTCAGAGAGCGGGGAAATCCACGGACAAGTGTAAGGCACCCATGAAGCTTGTGCGAATTATCACAGAACCTTTTCGGCGCCTAGTAATTGATATAGTCGGGCCAGAGTCAAGGCAAGGTTGTCGGTACGTCCTGACGGCTCTCTGTGTAGCCACAAAATTTCCGGAAGCGATACCCCTTAAGGAGCTCAATTCTCCTCATGTCGTGGATGCACTGCTATCTATATTTGCACGCGTCGGATTTCCTTCTGAAATCCGATGCGACAATGGTAGTGTCTTCACCAGCTGCCTTACCTCTACCTTTATGGATAAATGTGGAATAAAAGTAGTGCACAGCTCGATCCATCACCCGCAATCTAATCCGGTAGAGCGTATGCATTCCGTTCTGAAACGGATACTGAGAGCTCTCTGCTACGAGCACAAATGCGACTGGGAAGCGTGTATTCCTCCCGCTATGTTCGCTTTGAGATCAGCTCCTCATGAGAGCACTGGTTTTAGCCCTGCAGAGCTTGTGTATGGCAGGAGTTAGAGAACACCATTGCGAATGCTACGTGAGTCCTGGGAGGGATTCGATGAGGACCCTAATGTAGTTGCGTATGTTTTAGACCTCCTTCAGAGGCTTGGAAAAACGCAAGATCTTGTGGAAAGCCACATGAAGGCTGCACAAGTATTGTCGAAGGAGTACTACGACAAATCGGCGAAGAAGCGCACATTTGAAGTTGGTAGTCAAGTAATGCTGCTGCGGCCATCCAAAAAGAACAAGCTTGAGGTTCATTGGGAAGGGCCCGCCAAAGTAATATCGAAGCTTTCTGTTACCAATTATGAAGTGAAATTAGGAAGGCGGCCGAACAAAATTTACCACAGTAACTTTATGAAACCATACGTTCAACGTCAAGCGGTCGTAAATCTGCTGTTGAATGCTCCAGAGGAAGAGGGAGAAAAAATTTTGAGTTCTAGTGATGTAATCGAAAGGGGATCGGAGGTAATCTTGGAGCAGTTGAACCTAGAGCCTAGGTTAAGTGAAGTCCAGAGGGAGGACCTGAGAAGGATTGTTTCCGAGTTTCAAGACGTGTTTTTGGACCGTCCAGGAAACACGACGGTGATCGAGCACGATATCGAGCTAACTTGTGAGGAGCCAATCCGTAGCAAGCCGTATCGTTGTTCCCCCGTGCAAAAGCAGATCATGAAAGAGGAGATCGATAAAATGCTGGAGTTGGGAGTCATTGTACCGGGCGAGAGTGACTATACATCCCCTCTAATATTGGTTCAGGTGCCAGGAAAAGATCCGAGGCCATGCATCGATTACCGGCGTCTTAACGCAATAACTCGAGACCAAACTTACCCGATACCAAACCTAGAGGAGAAGGTGGAAACTGTGTCACAGTCCAGCTATATTTCCACGTTAGACCTTGTGCGAGGGTATTTGGCAAGTCCCCCTTACAGAGCGTGCTAGCCGCTATGCCACATTTGTTTCTCCATTTGGAACGTATCGTCCATTTAAGCTGAGCTTTGGATTGAAAAATGCACCCTTTTTTTCAGGCTTAATGGACCGCGTTCTTAAAGGCCTCTCCGAGTTCGCTCTGCCGTATATTGACGATGTCGCCATCTTCTCCAACAACTCGGAAGAACATGTCGAGCATTTACGCGTCGTGCTGAACAGGTTGAGAAAGGCTGGCCTTACCGTGAAACCTACTAAATGTCACCTAGGGTGTGGCAAGGTGTCTTACCTGGGGCACGTTGTGGGGCGTGGCCGGCGTAGACCTTCAGAAATTAAGGTAGCAGCTGTCGTGAACTATCCACGACCAACCACAAAATCAGAGATAAGGGCATTCTTGGGCCTGGCTGGATACTATCAGCATTACGTGCAAAATTACTCTAGCATTGCTAGCCCTCTCACTGACGCGCTTCCAAAATCCGAGCCAGTTAAAGTAGTATGGGACTCAGAAAAGGAGAATGCGTTTTGCCAGCTAAAACAGGCCCTAAGCGAAAAGCCTGTTCTCATGGCACCCGATTTCTCTAAGAGATTTGTTATTCAATGCGACGCGAGTGATCGCGACATGGGAGCTGTATTGTGCCAGGAGGACAGTGGTGGTAACGAAAGGCCGGTTTTGTATTTAAGTCGAAAACTCAGCGGCAGGGAAGAGGCGTACAGTACCCCTGAAAAGGAATGCGCTTGCCTCGTGTGGGCCGTTCAAAAGCTAGCTTGTTATGTCTCCGGTTCGAGGTTTGTGGTTGAAACGGACCACTGTCCTCTAACCTGGTTAAATAAGATGTCGCCTAAATGTGGCCGGTTACTGAGGTGGAGTATGATACTCCAACAGCACAACTTTGACGTTCGCTACAAAAAAGGAAGGCTAAACGCTAATGCAGACGCATTGAGCCGTGCGTTTAGTTAGTACCTTCTCAACCTTTCGGTTTCTCGCTGGCGATTCGGGGCAAAATTTTGACCTCATCACGACCTTAGCTGAGCGCTCTCGTCCAGAGTGAGCTCAAGGAGCCAACTTTATGTTGTATTCTAGTTCGTTACGTTGTTGTACGTGGGAAAAAAATTGAGTTGTCATTTCAAGAGTCTTGTGTCCCACATGTGCCTCTTGATGTAGAGGGAACGAAATTCAGATAGACACGTAGCTAGGTATATGATGAACTATACTTTGTCTGGTGTTCTGTCGGGTGACCGAGGGCACTTGCTCGTGTCGTGTGTTGTCTGTTGTCGATCCGTTCTTGACAAGTTGCAGAACTGTCGACAAGTGCTGAGACCAAGGATCGTCAGAGACGAGCGAAGCTGGCCGGCAAGTCGTGGCGACAAGCCAGTGGAGCTGGGATCCGTCGTCAACAATGGGATGTGTTCCCGGAACAGAGTCTGGAACTGCATTCTCCCCATGGCCCTGGAGGCGAACCTGGAGGGACCTGGCGAACGAGCGCGCCTGTCATCCGAGCCCCGTGGAAGCAGCTCGTGTTTTCGGCGCATTGTCTGGCGGCGGGGGTGCTGTTATTCCTGCGAGTCCACAGCGAACGTCCGTGCCTCTGAGAAAGGCAATCTGTGTCAAGGCCAGCCTGCCTGACGCGAACAACTCAACGGCGTCAACAGGCGGATGGCGCCTTCCTGGCGTGTACGTGCAGTGAGTCACCCCAGCAAGCGAGCCCGTCGAGTAAACAACGGGCGTCTTCATGTCTGGGGGTCTGACGCAATGCGCGGCGACGTCACTCGTCCTTGGGTGCAGCCACCTGCAGCGCAGCCTCTCCAGATTCGGTGAGAAAGAATGACGCGGCCCAGCGGCGATCCCCATTGGAGGAATTTGCCCTGACGACCAGCGGCGCTTCTGGTTGGACATTTGGGTTCGACCCGGCGCATAGAAAAGAAGCCCTGCGGCGCGTCACGAGCGGACCCGTTTGAGAGCAGACCTATGGGTTAGAGAGGAGAGCTCGGCTCTTCGAGTCTCTGTCGGCTCCAGTGCCGAATTTGTAACGCCTCTGTATATATGCTGTACATAAACCTTGTTTAACTCACCGTCGTCTCGTCCGCTCGTCTATCAGCTCAGCGCAGAAGCAGTCACGAGCTGAGAAACCTACGCTACCAAACGGCTGGTGACCTTCCCGGTGGAGTTCGAAGCAGTGGCGCCTTCGGGACCGTGTTGGCGTCGCCGTCTTCCGAAACAGTGGTTGCAGCGGTGAGATTTCGAGGTGCCCTTCGTAACGTCGTCGGAGGCGCGCGTCGCAACACCGGTCACCAACCGTTTGGTAGCGTAGGTTTCTCAGCTCGTGACTGCTTCTGCGCAGAGCTGATAGACGAGTGGACGAGACGACGGTGAGTTAAACAAGGTTTATGTACAGAATATATACAGAGGCGTTAAAAATTCGGCACTGGGGCCGACATCTTAGAGACCCGAAGAGCCGAGCTCTCCTCTCTAACACATAGCTCTGCTGCTAACACATAGCTCAACTGCTCACGACGCGCCGCAGGGCTTTTTTTTATATGCACCGGGTGGATTCTTTGAGAAACCAAATGTCCAACCAGAAGCGCCACTGGTCGTGAGGTCAGACTCCTCCAATGGGGTCGCCGCTGGGCCGCGTCATTCTTTCTCATCGAACCTGGAGCCGCTGCGTTGCACGTGGCTGCACCCAAGGTCGAGTGACGTCGCCGCGCATTGCGTCAGACTCGCCAGACAGGAAGGCGCCGGCTCACTGGCTGACGCGACTCACTGCACGTGCGCAGCAGAAAGGCGCCGTCGCGTAATGACGCCGTTGAGTTGTTCATCGCGTCAGGCGGGCTCGCGTGCTGGCCTTGACACAGATTTCCTTTTTCCGAAGCATGGACGTTCGCTGCGGACTCGCAGGCATAACAGCGCACTGGTGCGCGTGCGGGTTTGTCACGTGGCATTTTTTTATATCACGGGCATTTGTAATTAGCAGTAAAACACTAATACTTAACAGATATAACGTTCAAAACTGTCTAATCGGACGTTTCGCAAACCAATTCACAACTTTCTCATCAAATTTTTTTATGCATCTTCGTTTCCTAAAAAATAGTTATTTAAACAGACCTAATTAAACAATACTTGAGAACAAAAAATAGTCTAACTCCAAGCAACGGTGAGCAACATGTGTTTGGTCGAGTCGGAATTGCGTGTGCTGGCATATATTTAAAATCTGGCTGAAGTTACCTGGGACACCCTGTATGGTGCTGTTACGTGGTTGTGCAGAAAACCTAAACCTCCGTGTCCTAAGGCGGGTAAAACGTGGATAAACATTTAAAAACACGAAGGTTACATATGTAATGCCTGTAACACCAATGAATGGCAGCCGTGGTTGTGTTGGAATTCAGAGTACCAGCATATGAAAAATCTGGACCGACCGCTTCGTATACGACACACCAAGTGTCAGACTTTCAGGCATCAGTGAAAAATTCTGGACATCTGCATTTCTCTCGTAGTTCAAGCAAGTATGTATGGATGTGTGCAATAGTCACGTACTTTGTAACTTCCACGAAAGATACATCGCAGTCAATAAGCTGCCAATGTCATGGTGGCAGACATACAGCGGAAGCCATCAAACAGTGCTCGAGCAGCGCATCCGTTTCCTCAGCGAGGCCCTTCACAAGAAGGACGGTGTTCAAATAGGGTGGAATTAGACAAATCATTAACTGTCGTGTGTGACGGGTGTTCATGCATCGCATTGACCTCGAGGAAATACACGAAGGCGAGGTAACATCTCTGCAAATGAAGTGGCCATTCATTGGATTCCGCATAAGGCTTTCCACCAGGCTAGTTCGTAAGAAAACCATAGCAACGGGCCTCTATGTTTACCCGTAGTACTTTTCTTTGAGAGGGACTGTGATGCTCTGAAGACGGCTTAAATTACTCGCAGTGAAATGATCGCTTCTTCATCTTTAGTGAACCAGCGTGTGTGTGTGTGTGTGTGTGTGTGTGTGTGTGTGTGTGTGTGTGTGTGTGTGTGTGTGTGTGTGTGTGTGTGTGTGTGTGTGTGTGTGTGTGTGTGTGTGTGTGTGTGTGTGTGTGAAAAACTTATTCACTTATTCGTGCAGGCCCATAAAGGCCCTTTACACAGGGGGAGGGAGCCCTTATTTTGGGACCCCGCAGTGAGGGCGCCGCCCATCGACCTTCGTGTCAAAATACTTTACTAGCAGGACACAACAAGGTGTTGGTCTGCAGGCGCCATAGGGTTCGCTCATCAGCCTTACTCATACCCTCAGCAGGCATCGGTAAAAGTCGATGTCGTTCGCAGTAGTACACCAGAATTTCTCTGAATCGCAGACTCGGTTGGTTAATGTCCGAGTCGGAAATGCCGGGGTCAGGTGCTCGCAGCCTCGTTATCTCTAAGGCCCTGGTGGCTTGGAGTCCAAATGTTGCGTTTGGTGAGGGGTTTCAATCTCCAGGAGCTCCCAAAGAGATGAGACCTCACCTGGCATTCAATTTTCACAAGTTCGGTGTGAATCGGTAATGATTACCCTCTGGAGTTGGTGTGCGAGACGGAAAGCGCTATCGCTACCTCCTCAGCACGCGCGGAGTAGAGAGCCCTACAAGAGATCCCGTTAAAGCGTTTGTCCTGGTGAGACACGGGAGCCGTGCAGCCGTGGACGTGTAGTGTAGTGGAATTTATCTAGTTTATCTAACACATACCCGTTCATGATAGAAGTAAGTAAGTAAGAGATACAAAGAACTATTTACAAATATCTCCAGCGCTAAAAAAGGCATAGATATCTTGATCACTGAAGTCTGACTGTGATGGTGTTTATTAATTAGTAGGGTTTTGTGGCTCAATGGGCTATAGGTGTAAAGTTGAACTGCAATTTGCGCACATGGACCATTATGAAATGCTCTGTTCAAAGTTTATATACTTTCTTCCGAGTGTACGCATTCCGTTGGCGAAATAAAGTCGCCGTTATGAAGCGCGTACGGTCACGTCGCTTCTATTCTGTGTCCCCCACTGGCGCTGTTTGCAAGTTTCATTATGCAACAGCGAGCCCGCATCAACACGCTTTTATTTTTCTGGCTCACGTCTTTCAGATGTTTTGTCGTGTTGCATTGACATGAAGTGGGCGTGACGTCAACCACATCCAGGTCACGAGCGGGCGCGATTCGCCGAGCAACACCTGCGCAGTCGCCCCTAAGCAGCCTCTTCCAATTAACGAAGGCCTCGTCTGAGAGAACCCACTCCACAAATTGAGTAACAGTTGTCAACAACTGCGCCGTCGGGCACGCGCAACGAAGCAGCTGTACAAAGACCACCCACGGGGTGTGGCTGACGGAGAATGAGGAAATGAGAAATGTGGCTGTTTCGAAAATATTGTGACCCGATGGCTTCTGCCAGAACCATTGTTTCAGAAAAAAACGAAATTAAAACACAAAAACTTTGACCAGAATGTTGTCAATTATTTTATATTTTTAATTGGGACATAAGCTTGCCCACAGGGCATCATATTTTGTGTGCACATGTTTATTGAGTAAGCGTCGTTGGGACAACGCTTTGTATATGTCTTGTGGAATATGTTGTCATTTATCCAGCGCTGAACTGGTTGTGTCACTGTAATGAAGGCCAGCTTGCAGGAGGTGACGGGCATATTCTGACTGCGACCATTCGCACGTCCATATAGGAATATTTTTATCGGAGTGAAATCGATGTATAAATCGTGATGGTGTAGTGGTTAGAGTATCAGCCTCACGTGCAAGAGGTGCGTACTTCGAAACCCGGTGCCACATAATTCACCACCGGATATTTAAAAAATAAAAAGATTATCCGCGTGGAAACGGAATTGCAGTAAAGAGGCCTGTGGTGCGGCCAGTGGTGATCACCACAGATAACGCCCTCCCTCGCGAGAGAAGGATTGGCCACCCTGGTGCAGTACCTGACCACTACCTTCCACATTAATACGCCAATCGACACACTCGGCCTTCATTTCCCAGCGGCTGCGAAGTGACTGAGCACGGCGGCGATCAGATCTGCGACGCAGAAGAGTCTGCTATCTTTGGATCCGGACAGGCCACCATTGCCACTTGAACTTCGCAACGTTTAGCGCCAGAACTTTGCCTAGTGAGACAAGTCTAACTGGGCTGTTCGAAGAACTACGGGGTGTTAAATAGGATGTAGTATGGCTCAGTGAGGTTACGACCTGCAGATGAGGCGTATATAGTGCTGCAGAAAGAGCACGTCCTCTGCTATCGCGGCTTGGCAAACAGAAAGGAGTTGGGGGTTGGGTTCCTTATCCTAAGAAACATAGCTGGTAACATAGAGGAATACTGTAGCAATAATAAAAGTCTGGCAGGAATTGTAATTAAACTTCGTAAGCGATACAAGGTGAAGGTGGTACAGGCCTACGTGCCTATACATCCAGCCATGATGACGTATTAGTTGAAAGCTTCTATGAACACTTGAAATCAGCAATGAGTTAGGTAAAAACAGTATAATATACTGATGAGTGACATCAATACGAAGGTAGGGAAAGAGGCTGGAGACCAGGCAATAGGGGAATATAGCATCGGTACCAGAGTTCATGTGGCCACGGAAGAACCATACATGTCGAAAATTTCGTTGATTACTGGAATGAATTGCTCATTCACTAACTACCGTGAAAAGTTGTTCCTTTGAACAACAGCGCAAAGCTGTGGAAACGAAACGCACGGCTGCCATCTATTCACAATACCTGGAAGCAGACCCAACATGCTTATACGGAATTTATGCGTAGTTATCGTTTGGCGGCCTAAAGTCGTCCTTTCTCGGCGCTAGATGTAGCTTGAAGTGTTGCTACGACATTCGTTTCGGGCATACGGTATTTCGTTCTCCAAGAATCGGAAGAACATCTTTCGTACAAAAACTATAATGGTTAAGCGACGAAAAGCTTTTTTATATAGAGACGCTAGAAGCAACAACAATTTTTGTCACACACATAAATTTTGCTTTCACTGTCTACGAGAAGACTCTTGGTAAACCGAAATACTATGCCAAACAAAAAGAAATCAGATTGAGAGGTTACTTCCAAGTTCATGCACCAAACGCAATGACGTCTTTGATTTTGACGGCGCAGATCTGCTGAGACTTACGTAGAGATAATAATAGGCAAAACTGAAGTATTTAGTCCCCTAATATATCTGGGGACTTAAAAACGAACTTTCAGCCAATCTTGTGGATCAAGAGTGGAAAACGCATGAAAAAACAACACGCTAAAATAAGTGACGCCACGCTGACGTCTATGGGGAGCTTTCGGCGCTATACGGAAAACCGAAACCTTGAAGCTCATTTTCCCTGCCATTAATAAAACTATATTGACGGAATTACCGATCATAAAATTTTGAACACCAGATTTATTAGCTCTAATTGGTTCATTTCTCCACATGAGTGAATATACGCGATGAAAAAAAAAACTACGCACAATAGAAACGTTAGGGAGCATACATACTGCCCAAGTGCAAGTACACATAATAGGACGCTGCACATATGCCAGACTTGCCACCTTTTGAGAGGGTCATCTTGTTACCCTCTGTAAAGAACAGAATGAAGAGCCTTACATGTCGTATGCATGTTGCACTGTTTACAATGTATACGTGTTACAATACGCAGTTGATGTTTTTATGCAACCTTTTTACAACGAACGAAAAGTAGGAAAAAAAAAAAGTGCGCCTCGATGATCGAGCAGGTGTTGCAACCATTCGAACTTCATACTTTTTGTGTCTTCATACATTCTCTTTAATGCTCAGCTGCTGACCAGCAGGTCGCGGGATCGAATCCCGGTGGTGGTGGCTGCATTTTCAATGGAGGCAAAAATGCTGTAGGCCCGTGTGCTAAGATGTGGGTGCACGTTAAGGAACCGCAGGTGGTCGAAATTTCCGGAGCCCTTCACTATACGGCGTCTCTCATAAACATATATGGTGGTTTTGGGGACGTTGAAACTCCACATATAATGCTATTATAACACGCTCTCTACCGGTGGCACGTTGAATGGATCAGGTCAGTATACCAGCCACGCAATAGAGGCATGCCGGAATACCCGCAAAATAATGCGCTCTATAATACAAATGATCACGAACGCCTCGTCGTGGGTGTTGCCACTGCCGCGTGCGGGAAACGCTGCAGATGAAACGGGGACAAGCCCCGATGTGACGCGAGTGACATTTTCGGGTCAGTCGCCCCGTGGCCAGCGGTAGCGCCGAGCCTCCACGGGATGAAACCATGCGGGCCTACGCACCGCTCTGCGAGTCGTTTCAGTTTGTACAGCATATATGCGTGAATGGAAGCCGCAGCGGCGATGCCGTGGGTGGCTGTATACGGTAGGCTTGCGGTCTGGTGGTGCGCGTACGGCAGGTGCTCATTTTGTACTGTCGCGAGAGCAGCCGTGAGCAGTTAACACCACCTGCTAAGCACCATGTGCTCTGCACAAATGTTTCCTGTTATTTCACAACTCGTATAGAATTTGCCAATTTAATGCGCAAACTGTCCTTCACACGAAAGTGCAAGGTTTTAGTTTAGAGTTGGCTTTGAAGCCGATAACTCGTAAATTGCATGTTGACCTTAATTTATGAAAAAGGCAACATCTCGCTGAAATTTTCTCTCTGGAGAGAGACAAATACCAGCCGATTTTGTAATAAAATTTCAAGTTATCTATCTACAAATGTGCACATTGCCAGCTTGTAGTTACAGAATATGCTTTGATCAATTTATAACGAAAAGACCGTAAAATATAGTGACAGATTCCAGTATTCTTTTCGCGTTGTGAACACGATTAAAAATTTTAGAGCCAGTTTAAAAGTTCCAAAAACTGGTGGGTTGCGCAGTCTAGCGGAGAAGGCTTTGAAGCTATAGATTATGAAGTCTATCGCTTCGCTGTACGTAGTTACGTAGTCCGAAGCTGTCGCGTGTGCCATAATTTTGTCCTCAAAGTTGAAGTACGTGTAATATTATCCAGCCTCACTCAATTCTGTGCAGTTTACTAGGTAAAATGAGTTGCACAGTCGGAAGTGGCAGTGCCTTCGCGGTCAGTCGTGAACAATGTCAAGCTACAATGCTTGCACGTGGAGTGAGTGCATGCGCCGCAAATCATAGAGCTCGAATGCGAACCGAGTTCGCGCTCGTTGTTTGCAACATGTGTTGCCTCCTTTGCATAAGACCTCATATTCGCCGCAGACAGAAAAGTTTTTATAACAAACTTTCGTGGGGTTTTCCATTGCGCTTTACCATTTCGTGATTTACCGGTATAGTTTTTTGTGCACTGAAGGAAATAGGCATACCACGAAAATTGGTTGTCTATCCCTGTAAGTACATGAATATGCTAAAAATGGCAGAGCAAGATGTGAGTGATGGACGAACGCGATACACAAGCCATGGCATTTATAACGTGACTTGCCCAGCACGTACGTCATAAAACCCTTTCCTACCCTTAACGTGCGGCAGATACCCGTATGACGGGGCCCTTGGTACGATGGTGCGTGCTACAGGTGGCTTACAGGACATTCCAACAAAGAAACAGTGAAAGTAGACCACACATACATTAAGCGTTCACTAAGAAGAAACAATGACTTGGTTTAGAATATTAAACTGCACTGCGAGAAATGTAATGCTGTTTGTTCTATTTTGATCAATTTATTGTTGGCGAAGAAAATTCAAGGTACAATTTCGTTTTAAAATTACGCGCTGAAACCTCCGCGCGGGACGAAACAAATTGCCAAATTAATTTTTCACATTTTCGTAACATTGCCTCAATGAAACTAATTGAAGCTTCGTATGCTAAGTCTATGGTACCCACAAATGGCAATGTCCTTTATTTTGGCCGAGTAGAAGCTGTGCAGGACCCAGTGGACGCCTTGAAAGTTTGATGCGGGAATTTCACCGTGGTGCAGCCTCCGCCTACATTTGGTTGTCGCGCGTTTACTCGCCAAGCAAGAGTGATGTCGTGGTAAGAGTGGTGTTTTCTGGATTATGAAATTGTACTTCACTAATACGAGCAAAATAGTTTTGCTCATCACCGTTCCCTTAACGTGAAAGCGTCAAGAATTTCATGTCACAGAAAAACTCTGTGCCACAGTCGATGGCGTTGTCGACGAACGAAAGGTCTTGATTTAAGCAAAAAATAAAAGTTATGTCTCGATCCAGAATATAACCAATGCATTCCCGCATGCCAGTCAAATATTCTACCACGAATCCATGCCAATGCTTCATACGGCTCAGGAAAATGACCCTATGCAAGCGTCATGTCAGGGTAACGTCAGCAAATACCGACTGTGGCGGCTGCATTTCCGCTGGAAGCGGAAATGTTGTAGGCCCGTGTACTCATATTTGGGTGCACGTTAAAGAACCGCAGGTGGTCGAAATTTCCGGAGCCCTCCAGCATGGCGTCTCTCTTTATCATATCGTGGTTTTGGGACGTTAAACCCGTCAAATAAATCAAATCGAGGCAACGTCAGTACTCGTGGCAGTGTTGGCTATCCGCTTTTAGAAACAACCATAGGCATCTGCACTGTTTTTTTGGGGGAGGGGGGGGATCATCTTCCTCTACCCGTAGTCACCAAAGAGGGTGGGTGCAGTGTCTGCCCCATACAATGACCTAATTGGGAGAGGGAGTGCTGCAATTAACACCCTACCCACTCCTGAAAAGCACCCGTCGCACTCGTTGAAACAATGCAACACACTTTGACTCCGAAACGTGCATTGAATTGTCGTTCTTATATGACAACGACCGCTACTTTGGACATGAACATCATTGTACAACATCGTTTATTCATAATAAAGCCATCATCTCTACCCTTATGGAAGTTGAAACGTTATGCCGGATCATGATCTACACATTACTCGCGAGTGTACTCGGCATGCCTGGTAAGCTAAGATGTATGTACAACTACTCAATTTGCAAAAAAAAAGAAAACAAACCTTCGATCCACTTCGTAACGCTATAGGATCAAAAGGACATATTCGGCAAAAAAGTTGGCGACTCGCCGACTAATTCAAATGCGATCAATTCGCACATTTTCGACGATATCTCCAAACTTTTTCGAAAGCTTGAACCTTTTTGAAATTTCGCCTAAACAAGAATAATAATTTCATTCGTGCATACTATGAGTTCCGGATATGTCTGTACGGGCATTAGCAAAAAAAGCTTAAATGAGACCAATGACAGAGAGGGCGGAAAAAGCTTCACACTAAAAAGAATCCAAGATGTACAGACAAATGTCAGTGTCCTCAGAAAGCGGATAATGAAACGAATGAGACTTCAGAAGCCCAGCTATCAGCCTGCTTTGTTCCCTTTGATATAAGCCGCTGTAAGCTGAAGACATTGCACACAGGGGCAATTCAGGTGTAGATTTTAGGGTGAAAACCCTTTATGCGTTATAAAACTGAAACGTGAATGGTGTCGTTGTCGTAGGGATTGACATGAAGTGTACCAAAGTTTGGATGACGTCTTACAAGAAGCCTAACGTCCAGTAAAGTGTTAGCAAGAAAATTATTCATAGTAATAATTGTCGACGTTTAACGTCCCAAAACCACAATATGATTAGGAGAGACGCTGTAGTGGAGGCCTCCGGAAGTTTAGACCACCTGATGTGTTTTCAACGTGCACCTAAATCTGAGCACACGGGGCTCAAGCATTCTCACCTCTATCGAAGATGCAGCCGCCGCAGCCGGGATTCGATCCCGCGACCAACGGGTCAGCAGTCGAGTGCCTTAGCCACTAGAGCGCCGTAGCAGGCTAGTCAATTAAGAAGTGATTGAAAGTAATCATGAAAGAACTGACATTCTTTCAGATAATTTGAAGTAATTGGATGCATTTGTTTAATTTCATAGTAATTAGAAAGCACCTGCATAATCACAAGTACAATCTAATTTAAACTGTAGTATACAGCGCAATTAAAATGACTTGGAGTAATTGACAAGATGGAGCAAGATTGGATGCACTTGAGAGTGCATCAGAAGAATTGTAAGTTAAGTCGCAGCACAGGCGTCGACGTATAGCAAAAGAAGTGGCTTTCCCCGTCAATTCGTGCAAGCCCGTTATAAGAGACAACGTGATAAACTTTGTTTCGCAAGGATTCGCTGGCATTTCAGCGTTAATGGCGAGCACGTGCGGCGTATCGCCGACGGCACGACCCCCCCAACATGCGTACACCCAAATTGACGACGCACTGCGCCGCCAGCCAGCGCGACACTCGCCGAGCACAAATGGAACTTTAGAGGGCACCTGCGTCGGGCGGTGTCTCGCACAAACGGGACACCGTGACCGCGCGAGTGGCTCTCCAAGAGTCCGCCAAGCTGGAAGCGTGGGAAAGTTCAACAAGACACGAGAGCTGTTTCCTCCCAGCTCGGCCGATATCTGCGAGGAGAGCCAACCTCCGAGACGATATCAAAAGCGTGTGTAACGGGCCGCCTCCGCCCCGATAACGCCAGTGAACCTGCGAAGAGAGGTGACGATATCGCCGAAACACGCTCCTCAAGGCGCGCATCGCCCGGCTGTGAGAATGGCGGGAAAAGAGAGAGAGAGAAAAACAGAGGGAGAACTGCATTCATGCTTGCCACTAGTGAAACTACAGCAATGAAGTCGCAATTTTAAACTACCTTGTGCTGCAATGAGTAAGGTTACTGGTTATATTTATGGGAGGGTATTTCAGTAATGGGAAGTGGTTAAAGTTCATAACTTCAAAGAATCACCAATGACTTCACCATATAATTTTGATGGAGATATACATTAGGTATGCTGCCTACATGGAACTAGAGGTTGAACAAAAAGGGATGGAGAAAATAACATATAATCGATTATTCTGGGTGACAAACCTCAAGTGTTCGTAGAAGGTGCCCCCCCCCCCACACAAAAAGACAAGCACATTATCAACTCTAAACTTTTGATAATGTTGCTCAAAGGTCTTAACCACGAAACTCTAATGCAAAAATGAAGTGTAGAATACTGAGATCATAAAGAAAAATTTTGTTAAAGTACTTTCAAGTCAGCATCATTACTATAGCAAAGCGATCACAGTTTTACGTCACTACTTTCAAGCCACTGTAATCTGGAATGTATTTTATTAATGTTAAACAATGCACATATATGTAATCATTAACGTATTTTAGCAACTTAATTACGAAAAAAATTCCGCCATATCCACGAAGTGAATGATGATGAGTGGGTGAAGCTCCGGAGGTAAACCTGGTTAACCATGAATCCTCTGTACATTTTGCCCACTCGATTTTATTACATCGCTCCCCCTAGCGTACGTCGCCGCACTAAATTGAACGATTGCCTTCAACCAATGACACGCGCCATATGTGACATCATTCCTATTTTATAAGGTCTCGCGTCTTTCATCAACTACAAGTACCGCTTTCTAGTTTATAACATCTTGCATCTTTTCATCATCAGCTACAAGTACCACCATCTAGTAAACACTACAAGAACTAAACGAGAGGTGGCTACATACAGGAGACGGTACCGCCATCTAGTGAACACTACAAGAACTAAACTAGAGGTGGCTACATACAGGCTACAGGGGACGCACAGCCCACGCCATAAGGAGCTTCGCCCCTAAAATTGCCATCTCTGAACCACCTGGACGTCTCTATTGTGTGACATTCCTGGCACATAAATTGCGCCTGAATTAAGTGTAGGAATTGTTGACATCTTTTTATCGTGAGTTCTTTCACTATATTCAGAAGTTTTGTGTGTACACGCACTTCTTAACACATGCGCGATGCTAAGGATGAGATATCCCACAGTGCGTCACTTTGACCTTCTTAATAGCAGGCTAAAAATGGCAGTGCACAAAAAAGGCGTTAGGAAAGATGTCTGTAACTATCGCTCTTTTCCTATTTTATCATCGACCAGCAATGTTATTGAAAAAAAAATTGGCACACATCTTGTCGATTGGGTTTCCGCGCAGGTATAGTTCTATGAATTTAGCACTACTTTCATTAACCGATTTCTTAAAGCCTTGCATAGATAACGGTAATTTTGCCGGGTCTGTATTTCTTGATTTCACGAAAACATTCGACACCATTAGCGATACACCTTATTTGAAAATATAGAGCTCTTAGATATCGCTGGTACATGCTGAACTTTCATAAAGAATTGCCTACGTGATTGTAAACAATCAGTTTGCACAGGGAGTGTTCCTAATGTTAAAAAATTTAATCGAGGGGTACCACAGAGTTTCTTTTTTGGGCCCTTACTCTTTTGTTATAACATTATTGATTTATCTAACTGCCTTACTGATTCTAAAGTTATTATTTACACTGACGGTACGACTAATTCCATGTCGGATAAATCATTAACAACTCTGATTATTAAGCTAAACAATGAATTGACCCATTTTGATAAATGGTGTCATTACTCAACTTAATTTTAAACCCTCTTGAAAATCCATTCATTGTTTTTAAAACTTTTAAATTGTGCCCCCATTCATACCACAAGTTTTCAATGACCACCATTACATTCCTTCATTTGACTGTGTGTTTTCTAGGCATAAAATTAAACCCTATTTATAACTCACTAACCACGTTCTTTTTGTTAAATAAGAAAAGACATTAGGTATAAGAGCAATCGTCATACCAGTTCATTTCTTTTTCACTTGACGCCTTATTGTCCTTATACTTTGCCTTCATACAATGTCACATAACCTATGGCAGTACTCTTCGGGTAAATACATAAAACTCTTATCTTTCATTTATTCAGCACATCTTGAATCAGCTCATTTGCATTATTACCAAAAGTTCAATTCATTCTAATGCTACCTCACTGCTTCGAAGTTACTCCATTCTTACTGTGTCTGGCTTGTTTAGTTTTCAGTAAATCACAAGATTAAACAACATAACAAGCAGCGGGGGTGTGGATTAACTAATCCTAGATTACTCACTATCACTAATAGCACTACAGGTTTCCCCATAATCACAACTTCCTCTTACCTATATATAAAGCATATGGCAAAATGACGTCTTTTTCGCGGTGTGTAAATTATAAAATATTTAGCCTTACACGCTAAAATTACCATCATTATCATCATTACCGCACACATTTAAAGATGAAATAAAAAATTATATTGTGTGATTGGCTTGTCCACAATTATTTTCTATGTAAATGTATGTGTACGTAGCTTCTAAATATTTGTGAATTGAATTTGTAGTCTAAACCCTGTATATTTACCTCTGAACTATTTCTTAAGCCCCTGTTGCACAGAATTGAAGGAAGTATTTTTTCGTGTTTTTTTTTATTCTTTCAATATATACTTTCTGTTTGCGCTGTGTAATTTTATTGTTATTATCAGCCGAAGGTCCCGCAGCAGCCGCTCGACTTGGGGACCTTTGTCTGCACACCACTAACCACGAACTTTTGTATCTTGAATACAACTGAAACTGAAGCACGGTCCTGTGCTTGCTGCGGCCACTTGATAGCCACAAACTTCTTAATCTCATCTGTCCACCCAGCTTTGTCTCCCCTTCACCCGCTTGCCTTGACTTGGAATCCAGTCTGTGATCCTCAATGGCCAGCGGATATCTTGTCTTCGTGCTACGTGCACTGCCCATTACAATGTCTTCTTTTTTGTTTTCGACTACGGTGTCCTTAACGACAGAAGTGAAGTATTGTAGGCTCAATAGGACATGTGAAATCAAAGAAGACCGAGCACCTAAGGCTAACAACCAAGAAGAGCTCCGGTGGAGTCTCCCGGAAACACGTAGGTTTCCAACACCACTATGACATGTAGCTTGAACTATGCCCACAATGCTACACAGATAGATGAAGAAAATGCAAAAAACCTAAAGCAGACCTTCCTTCTGTTGTTAATTCCCACTCGCAGGGCTCCTCCACGTTCAAAATATCAAGGGCCTTGAGCCGCAGGCTGCTCTAGTGGTTATCCTAGGCTATGAAAATCAAATATGGGTTTTCCGACCGAGCAAAAGGGCCAAAGCCCGAAAAAACTTGCTGCCGTAATCCAGGACCACGGGAAAGGGTGTTGAGAAACTGGAGAAGACTCCGATAACGACAAAAAGCATGTCCTTACTACATATTACCACGCCTTAACCCACAACGCAAACGCTGTATAATGAAGCCCTTTATCTCTCTCGTCTAGCCAAATAATGTTGGCTACAGTACAGAGATTCTGGCAACATGACCGGGAGAAGCAACTATTCTCATCATGAAGTGGTTCTACGAGAAAGAAAAAGGGGGCGCTTTGTATTGCAACCCCTACGGTTTTCCGGCTTATTCGCATCACCATTGCAGTTCAACAATGCTTTCACTGGGACCTATCAATTGAATGGCACCTAGGAAAGTCCACCGTATAGAATATGTGGTTGGATTTTCATTTAGGAAAAGAAACGCGCGGGCTTACTGGTTTAGTATACCTTAGAGAATTTCGGATTGACATTATGCACCTGCTTGATCAATGTAAGGGAAGATCAATTTGGCCACGTATGGATTCATGAACTTCATTGCACACAATTTTGATAGATAATTTTATATGCAAGCTGTCAATTACGAGCAGACCATACCGCCCTGTGTAGCTGAATCTAAAGCTTGATCCGACCCTGAAACAGCGCAGAAGCTATTTGGGCGCAAAGTTTTGTAAAACGAACTGAACAATGCCGTAAAGAACGGAAAGATAAGTAAATGAACGAGAAAGAGAAAATGCTAAGTTGTGCTGAACCCTCCAGCACCGTAAATCAAACGGTCGGAGGTGCAAGGTCACCAGCACTGGCATCACTGCTCGTTGGACAAGCATGCCCCCCACCTACCACGTATTTTCTCTACTATCTCTCACGTGCCTTATACTTCCTTCTCTCTTTTACATCTCTCGCATGGCCCATACCGGCCTCTCAATTTTTCTCCTGTGGTTAGCCATCGACCGACAGCAATGGAACCAGGGCGGGCCAATTCGTCGCCGGTCAGCCTTCCCCACGGTGTAGGTAAACGCGGCTTCGCTTTGGCAGGCACACTGCAGGCGGGACGGGGTGAAAAAGAGGGCCTAAACTACGAGAAAGAGATGGGAGAAGAGGAATAGGTGTGTAACAAGCGTCGCAGCCGCTTTCAGTTTCGACTGGCGCCTCTCAAACTGCTCTGAGCCCTTCCCAGGTCAGCCGGTGCCGCCAACAATATAGTGACCGCACTCCGTACTCCAGAAAGCACGGCATCTTTTCTCTTCTTCCTCTTTCTTACCTTCTTTTTCTGTTTCTTTCTTTCCTCATTGAAAGAAACGAAAAGAGGCTGAGCGAGCGAATGGATTGAAAGGGGGCGTGGCAGTTATAGCGGGAAAAGTTATTATTGTTTGTTGGTGTTCGTTTGACCTGGTGTGTTCGCATTTGCGCCTATTTGTATTTCGCTAGAGTGTGCGTAGTCTTGCCCCCCCCCCCGCCTCACGTAGACATGACACCCCCCCCCACACACACGTTTTGTTTAGCCGCCATAAAGAGAGACCGGAGGAGAGGGATGGTTGTTATGGGGCGCCAAATGGGACATCGTCAAAAGGATGGGAGTCGCGAAGGAGTTTGCGGTGGGTTATTATTTGCTTTCTTTCTTACAAAGGGCCGAAGAAGACGTAGCAAGAAGAAGAGCACGAGTTGAAGAAGTGTGTGGGGGGGGAAGGGGGGCTTTATGTGAAGGCAGCGTTTTCAGACGCGATTCCCAAAAGGGAAAACCGACTGGCGCCACAGAACACCTATGCGTTCCTGGCGCCACGGTCAGGAAGCGGGCGGCTAGACGCTAAAGAATGCCGAGCGGTGGCTGCTTCCTTTGTAGAGCGGCAGTACCGGCGCCAGCGGTTCGATGACGGCGGCCAAACGGGAAATGCCCCACGGGGATTTTTCCGAGAGCTAGTTTTCGGACGCCTTGATCGCATCGTGCGTGGAAGGCGCGTACATCTTGCTGTTTCTTTTTTGTCCTTTTCTTTCGCCTTACATACGCCGTTTTAGGTTCGCGGCGGCCTCCACTCGGAGATCTTCCGGAACGAACCGGACGCAACACGGCGGCAAGTGTGACGCAGCGTTCGCAGAAGACAACCTCACCAGATCGGGCCGGTCGCTTACTCCTTGTGCTGCCGATAGTTTCGTCTCGGATGTTCTACGTATCTTGCGTCCTTCTGTATCGAAGCACCTGGTGTTGGGGGCGGTATGAAAGGCTGACGAATCAGTTCGCTTTTTGTTTAACCAGGTGCTTTGATGAACTCATAGCTCCCCACACACTCATTTGATAGAGCTTTCCGGGTACATTGTCGTAAACAGATCCTGGATTGCGACATTTTGGGTCCTCGGATGTCAGCACCCAAATCCTGCATTGCGCTTAAAATTATATTTTCTCTGCATAGAAGGAAAATGAGGATTTTTGATGTTTTCTGGCGCAAGGGCCATTTCATGGCCAAAGAGCGCCAGTTTATCTTACCAGACATATGGACAATGATTGTGATAAGTGGCTGTATAAGGGCCGTAAAATTCCTCGGGCTAAAGTGGGTAAAAACATAGAAGTAATAAAATCATGCCCATGCCGTGAAAGGTGTGTGGTGTTAATGGACGACAAAACTTTGTTGTAATAAAAACGATGGTGGACATGTATGGCATTAGCACATGTGCCTCACCCGTTCACACCCTAGGGCCGTGAGGCAAGTGCTTTGTTGAGGGTAGCCACCGCAGTGGAGACCTCTCTGCAGAGGTCGTGCTAGCGAATGCCCAGGTATATGATATGAAAAGTACAAATTTTTAAAACGCTAACAATAATTTATGAGTAAAAAGTGGTTCCCTAGCGACGAACATCGCAGGATGGAGTGGTATCTATTGTCAGTATAGGCTAACAGAAAGTGTTGTCTTCTCAGCGTGTCTGATTCCTTACACTGGATTAAAATGTGAAGTACAGTGAGTTCTTCTCCACATCTATCACACAAAGGGGAATTGCCTTCAGACAACAAAAATGAATGTGTTGTATGTGTGCGTCCTGTTCTTAACCTTGTAAGGATTACTTCTGTGGGGCGTGACTTTGATACTGGCGGCCAATGACCAAGTTGCGGCTTGATGGCATGCAATTTATTATCTGTGTGTCCCATGTGCTCTGCCAGTAGCCCCTGAGACTTCGTTTCAGATAAGGTTTCAAGTCAAGTGCAGAAACTGGTATCAATGTATTGCTAGCCGTTTTGTTGGCGGATTCAGCTAGCTGGTCCACCAGGACGTTGCCTTGTATTTCGCGGTGTCCTGGCACCCAGCAGGCTACAACATGCTGCTTAGATGAGTAGACTGTGCATAAGAGCGAATAAAGCGAGACAAGGACAGGGTTCTTGTGCTTTATAAGAGTTTACAGAGCTTTTACTACGCTGAGGGAGTCTGTATATATTATTGCCTTCTGTAGGAACCACGCCGCTCTTTCGGCACCAAGGGTACTGACGTATCCATTGCCTCCTCGGAGGCACTGGATGCACGCACGTGCGAGCTGTTGGTTCGAATTTGGGGCCTCGCCTCAAATTCGTGTGTACTTACAAATAACGTGTATACTTACAAGTGAGCTGGCAACCCCACATTCAGAAACGACGAGCTGCGTTACTTTGAACAGTAGTATTGTCCTGAAGAGCAAAATGCGAACACGTGGTTCTCCATACTGGAGAGCAAGTATCACCACAACAACCACCACGACTTCCGCTCAACCCCGCCCCTCCATCCTCTTTTTTTTTTGTCGTTGTTGAATCTCAAATTTATTTATTTATTCAAAATACCTTACAGACCCAACAGGGCATTGTGTAAGGGGAGCATAAAGGGAATACATACATTAATTGGTACACTTTCCATACAAACAATAACATGAACTAAATGTCAATTAATATACAAATCCTAACAGGAATAAAAATGAGAAAATAATATTAATAATTTTATAGGAATAGAACGGCAATTAACATCAGATGAGTATACCCGTGAGATAATGATTTAAAACAAGCTAAAAAAGCAAGCACAAATTGTGAAAAGACTTTCCATTTTTATTCAAAAACATCTCTGAATAAAACACAACAGAACTGAATGGCACGTTAGTATTGAAACCATCAAACAAAATAAGTTTAAAGTAAGAGAGAAAAAAAGCGAGATTCTAGTAGTGGATAAACGCGTAGGTGCCGATTTTGATATGAATAAAACGTGCAGTTAATCTTGTGAATGGGTGAGTAAAAGGTGCTGGAATTTTTCCCGATTGCGTTCTGCAACGATTTCATTTGAAAGGCTGTTCCACGTGTGGATCACACGGGGGAGTGCAGATGAGTTAAAATGTATGTTTTACCGCATATGCGTGTGAATGAAAAATGATTATTTAGTCTCTTTGACGTGAATGCAGATGTTTGCAATGTCAATGATAATGGCCTTGTTTCATGTACGTATTTATGGAATAATGAAAGAAAGTTTAGATCACATCGGCTGCTCAAAAGGGAGAGTGATAAGTTTTTTTTAACCAAACAAAAGAAGTATAATAATTATACTACGATAACACTGCTCTGCTAAGCTGAACAGTTCACAGAACATATTTAATATGTAATTCGCAAATAGTAAGTGCTTCTGCTGCGTACGAAAACTTGGCGACATCTTCATATTGCTGCCCGTGGAGCGTAGAATAAACCTGAGACTGCGTGTGTTCACGTGTGTACATATTGCCGACGCAGTCTGACTGCTCCCTCCTCCCCTTCTACTTTGTGTCCACGAAACTACTCGCACACTATTAAACAACATGAGTTGCGTGTTTACTACGCCTTCTTCACGGATCGCATCAGTGCATGTTAAGATAGTCGAGGGTTTAAATGTGAAAAAAAAATAGCTTGCAGAAAACATCGCTGATACCACACAGGAGCCAGTGAGTACAGCTATAGATGGTGGGCTGAAGTTATAGTTCAAAGAGCGCTCCGGTTGTGATAGCCGTCACATACGCCAAAAGTGTAGACAGGCGGCCGACCGAAGTATCGATATTTTAGGAAACAATCCAACAAAAACTCCCTCTCAGGTGAACGCTGATACGACGTACAAAAAAAAAAGCGGGGGCGAATATTTGCATCGCAAAGGGAATTCCACAAATCCGGCTGCACAGGGCTGGCTTCTGAGGTGCCGTGGGCTTATTTTTTGTTGATTTTTCCAGGTGGAATAATACGGGCGGCCGCTCGCTGGAAAGCACCGAAGAGAGGCGGCGCGGCAAAAACGAAGTGAATGCCAATCCGGTCCTCGCTGCGAAGGCATCCCGCCCGGCGCCGTGGAGGCGGTTGCCAAGGCGACGCCCCACTGCCGCTTTTCGCAGTTCCCTCCGTGGTTTCTTCAGCTGGGACGTCCCGTGTGTGGTCGATCAAAGCGATGCTCGTACGGATGGATTAGTGCCAACGGAGTGCGTTCTCGGAACAGTGCTGTCAGAACTAATTGGAGGTTAAGATTCTAGGTAGAAGTAGGCGTAAAACTGCGCGTGAGTTGATGAAAGCATATTACATTAAGAAGAAAAGTGAAAGTTGTATCAGCGAACCGTTGGTGACGTTGTACTTATCGGAGAAGAAATTGTTCGATTGCTAGATAGCGTAAGGCTGTGTGAAGACTGCGCATGTCTGTATGTTGTTACTTAATCTGGATTTGTATCCGGTCTACTTTAGTTGGAAGTGCCGCTTGTGCTTGTCGTTGAGTGTTTCTTTACTTTGTGTGTTTGTGTTATTTGCATGTCAGTTCTCAAAGGGTCCTGCCAAGATGTTGGAATGTTGTAAACAGGACTGTAGTGATTAGAGGCTTTTAGCTTGTACGTATGTTTCTTTACGTTAACGTGTTACCGGATACCAGTTTGCATTTATCGGCTCACCGGAACCCATATCTTTCAAAGCTTTAGCTCTTCTTACGTAAACGTTTATGTACGTACGTAAACGCGTTAACCTTTGCATTTCCGCTAACCGTAAATGTTGATTATAAGTTCTTTTAAACTGCAGTTAACTTACATAGGAATGAATCACCGTTGCGGCAAAATCATGAGACGTTTGTTTGTCGTGTACAGCATCCTGGTTATGCATAAAAGGGTAAAAAATACAACGTTACTGCTACGATGGTGTCAATATTTTGTGACACTTCGTGCAACCACAGTGAAGACGACGTTGTCTTGAACCTAATATTTTGGGGTGAAAATTATTAAAAAATTGTAATAACGCCGCGGCGCGGTTTGCGCGCCAGACGTACAATGCACGATGTTTCTGTAGTAAGAATTTTGTGATTACCTGGTTCCTTATCACTTATTCCTTCACTTATTCATTAACGAGGGTCTCGTACTGGCAGACTCGGTGCCTTAGGACGTATACGAGGGACTACTGGTCAGCTACCAGCTCGAAATAAGTTCACGTGCTACGTGACGCCACACAGGCTCATAAAAAGAGCGTGCCACACCCGCCCCCATGGCTACAGATGGCTCTGACTGACACTCTCACGTTTAAATTCACATATATAACCAATAAAGTGGATCGGAGAATAGCCGCCGCGGTAGCTCAGTTGTAGAGCATCAAACACTTTATTCGAAGGTCGTAGGTTTGGTTCCTGCCCACGGCAAGTTATCTTTTCACTCACTTTTCTTTCTTCATATTTACTTTACAATTTGGTCTAATAACCTCCCCTATGCTTCTTTGGTATTATTGTCTGTTTGATATCATTAATATTGTGTTAAAACACGGAAAAAACGAGCCCTTAGGTATACACTTCTTTCCCTTATATATATATATATATATATATATATATATATATATATATATATAATATATATATATATATATATATATATGGGAAAGAAGTGTATACCTAAGGGCTCGTTTTTTCCGTGTTTTAACACAATATTATTGAGATCTAACAGACAGTAATGCCAAGGAATGTAAAAATAAGAAGAAAAAAAGTGGATGAAAAAATAACCAGCCGTGGGCAGGATATATATATATATATATATATATATATATATTAGGGGTGTGCGAATATTCGAAAGTTTCGAATATTCGTCGAATATATATATATATATATATATATATATATATATATATATATATATATATATATATATATATATATATATATTTCTTGAAAGTCTTCCTGGATTCGGGTCGAGTTATAAGTCACCAGAAGAAGCGAACGAGCAAACGAAAAACGGTGCTTTATTGCGAAATAAAGCATTGTTTTTCGTTTGCTCGTTCGCTTCTTCTGGTGATATATATATATATATATATATATATATATATATATATATATATATATATATATATAGCAAAGCGACTGCCCACGTAGGCATTCCTGATAGGAACTCGATAAGCAACCTGTATCAGTACTTGTTGTGGCAGATTGAGGGAGGTCCACCGGCCATTATATGCCACCGCGTGTTTCAACCACTGCATCGAGGTTCTCCACCGTGCTTCCATACATGACGCGCCGTATAGCTCGAAAGGCACGGGCAAGGAAGAAGGAGGCGTAGCCAGAACGTATTCCAGAGCACGGACATATAGCGCACCCATGTCACAACACGTGGCGGACGTGCGCGAAGGCGCGGCGCAGGCATCGCCCACCATTCGCCGTAATTGCGCGAATTCGGGATCGCTTGGGTGTCCACCCACTTGCCTTCGAGGTTCTTCCCACAGCTGAGTGTGTATAATACGGCGCTCGCAGGGGCCTCGCCGATCTCGGTGCAACGTGCGTTTTCTTTGGGCTGCCCTTGTCTGCCACTGGTACGACCGATGCGCCGAGAAGTGGGTGCAGCCGGTACTCACGTTGCACCCTTCTGGCGCCCCGGGCACCCGTTTTGTATCTTCGTCGTACCGGGGCTAAAATGACGTCGCCCGCGTGTACTACAGGTGCGCTGGCCACGCGCGTATGCCAGGATCGTATCCGCGCCCGCGGCGAGCGATGTGTAAAGGGAAGCGTTCAATTTGCTGCTGCACCCACGCGTCCATGTATCAGCTGCGAGCGTGTAGTGGCCGAGGTGTGGCTGAGAAACAAGCGCCCAATTGTTTTGGTGACTCCCCATTAGTAACTGGAGCGCCCTGCTTCCTCACGCAGTAGTGCCGTGCCCTGGTGGACTCGAAGGGGCCGGCATACACGTACGACGCGTATAGAAGCTGCACGAGAATGCGCAGGGCTTCTCCATTTTCTGCGGTGCGGGTGCATTGGCCATGCCTTTCAAGTTTCAACCGCAGTAGCCGGAATATTTCATAACGACTGATCTACAGCTTTCCACGTAGGCTGAAATTCCAAGCAAATCGATTTTAACAGTCAATGTCAGTAAGAGAGTAGCGAAGACTCAATAACGCAATCGAAACATATTCAGCCCAACTTTCAACACAGGGTGTTGCGCGTGAAATCTACCATGCGATCATGTGGCAAACCGTAGTTGGAAATCTTGACTATTTGGGGTTTTTATTGTGAATTCCCTTGTGGATGTGAGTCACAATCGGTTACGCAACGGTCGTCAATGGATCGAAATTTTAGACCACTGAAGTGCATGAGGCAACTGAGCGGCCTTGTTAACACGGCATGAGCAGGTGAAAAAAAAAAAGCCCTTTTTTTCTGTATAAAGTGATGTTTGGTTTGCGTGAATAATAGTGCCTCTTTGGATTCTTCATAATTTTACTCTATTTTGATATCTGTCACGACTCACTGATGCTGACTTCTACAGGTTTCTCTTGAGGTTCATTTTGTTTCTCACAAACCAATTAGCTTCTATAATTTATTTAGTTTAAACACAGAAAAATTATATACTCACCCAAAGATCGGCAGGCAGCATGTGAAAACAAAGTTAGAAAAGAAACTACTTTCACATCGAGGAAAAGGCAGCTGCAACATTGTTCTGTATATACCATTAAAATTATTGCAAAAGTTTTGAAATGCCCTGCTCGTTCAACTTTCAAGTAACTACGTATGAAAGTTTGCAGGTCTGCTGCAATGAGGTCTCAGATTTTGTATGATTAGCACTGATGATATATTTGCTAGAAATATCAGGACGTTTATTTAGAGACAGTAAGATAAGCACGTTATTTAATTCTTAAATTCTCAATAATTCAAAATTGCCGAAACTAAAGTCTCTGCAAGATCAGCGAAAAACAAAAACAAAAAGAAATTGGCAGATGCCACGTACAGTGGGAATCGATGATATGCGAGGCACGAATGATAACTGTTGGTATGCTACTTTCAAATCAGCACAACGTTACGAGGTAGAGGTAAATGATGCCGTATATGACTTCCGTGTCATGATTATCATGTTTAGATGTGTAGTTTACCTTCGTCATCTATTCACGTCACGTGATACCAAATTTGGTATATGTGGAGCTAGCGAAATGCCCACGAGCACGCTATGCGCGTCGTACGTTCTCATGTTCTTACATGACACGCTTGTCAGGATTATCATGTTTGTACCAGTCATATATTTCGTCATCCATTGACGTCACGTAATACCGAATTATCATATGTGAAGCTAGGGAAATGGCCGTGAGCGCCTCATCAGTGTGGCATGTAGTAGTGTTGTTACATGACACGCATGTCGTGATTATCATGTTTGGATGTGTCATTTATCTATGTCGTCCATTCGCGTCGCGTAATACCGAGTTTGGTACATGTGAAGCTAGCGAAACGGCCGCGAGCGCATCATGAGCGTAGAATGTAGTCATGTTGTTACATGACACGCATCTCATGGTTATGTTTGCACTATAGTATCATACCTTCGCCATCCATTCCCGTCCCGTAATACCAAATTTTGTATAAATGAAGCTAGCGAAACGGCCGCCAGTGCATCATCAGTGTGGCATGTAGTCATGTTTACATGGCACGAATGTCATGACTTTCATGTAAGGGTCTGTCGCTTGTGTTCGCCATGCAATCATGCCATACCAAACCAGTTTTGCAACATGCCATGTGAACGAAACCACCGCAGGAGCTGCAGGACCATAAAATGTAAATCATGACATTAATGACATACATGTCATCATTTTCATGTTATGAGTAGTCAAATATGTTATCCATACGGTCGTGTTATGCCATACTAAGTTTTGTGTCGATACCATTGTCGAAACGCCCAGGAGAGCTAAAAGCCGTTTGTGGACAGACAGACAGACAGACGGACAGACAGACAGACAGACAGACAGACAGACAGACAGACAGACAGACAGACAGACAGACAGACAGACAGACAGACAGACAGACAGACAGACAGACAGACAGACAGACAGACAGACAGACAGATAGATAGATAGATAGATAGATAGATAGATAGATAGATAGATAGATAGATAGATAGATAGATAGATAGATAGATAGATAGATAGATAGATAGATAGATAGATAGATAGATAGATAGATAGACAGACACGCTCAAAGTCGCCGAAGTTCGTTTAGAAATGCTTCACATTTAAAACAAAAAGAGCGACACACAGCGACAATCACCAATAGCATATGACAAGAAGTACCCTTGGTTGTCACACATCACAGCGTGTAGTCAACTTTAGAACAAGTTAGGTGACACTTTAGGACCACTTGTAAAAAAATTCTTAAATTACAACTGAAGATGTCATGTTCTTTAACATCCGTTAGGGTTGTGAAGGCTCCACGAAGTACAAGAAATATAAAAACGATTCTTCACAATGGCTCAACGGACTAGTTTTGCTCACGCTCTGAATCGGGGGTCTCTGACTTGTCGAATACTCTCTGGCAATATTGCTAATTTATGGGTAGGTGGATAAACAAGCACTCTGGTTCACTCGCAATAAGGCCTTCAAGCAAAAATTCAAGACATAAAATACAACCCAGTGTTGCGTACTCCCGATGAAATTCCACAAACATCGAAAAAAGAAGGTCACGTATTCTGCATTCGAGCCATATTTGTCACACATTGAGTTGTCTATATAGCACTGTTTTAAAAACCCATTGTTTCTTATGATGCGGTGGAAAACTACACAAAAAATAATTGTGGTACGGTGCGAAGTAGCATACGCAGTACGAAAGATGAGAAAACAAAATTAAGACAGATTCACCTTATTGATGACAAGCCTGAAAGAGCAAGTTCGAAGATCGGCAGCCTTCTTTCTTTCTCTTCAGTTTCCTCTTTCTTTCCTCCTCTTCATTTTTCTTGTTCTCTCTTCAGTTTTTTTTCTGTATTTTCCCTCTTTATTTCTATTTTTGTTCCTGCTTCCTACTTTCTTTTTATCTTTGTATATTTTCCCTTGCTTTTTCTTTTTAAACGCGAAAGCGTTTTATGCCGGGGTACACCATGCACTGCTCCAATTACGCATTTCCGTCACGCATATGACGTTGTGAGATATTTACTAACACATTGCAAATAAAGAAAATGGCCACGTATGTGCATGTTTCACTGCAAATGTCATCAAAAGGCGATAGTCTTCCGTCTGGAGAGAGTGAATAAAACGTTTATTTTATGTTCAGCGCGAGAAAATCGGTGAATAAAATTTCTGGGGCGCTACGTCAGACATGGGTGCAATCTGGCAACAATCTTGGAAAACGAAAGGATGGCTTCTGTTATAGCGAGCGCACGGCGTTATATCTCGCCGGCTATAAACTATAGGAGGCAAGGCCATAGGTAGGCGGCAGCACCTTATAGTCTCAGCACAGCGTAAGAAACACTCGCCTTTTAGTGTATAACGTAGCATTGTGAGCGCAACGTAATGAACTCTGATTGATTGATTTGTTGGGTTTAACGTCCCAAAACCACCATATGATTATGAGAGACGCCGTAGTGCAGGGCTCCGCGAATTTCGACCACCTGGGGTTCTTTAAACGTGCACCCAAATCTGAGTACACAGGCCTACAACATTTCCGCCTCCAGCGTAATGAACTCTAAGTTCCGCAGAATTATGTATGGCTTTTATAGTAAAAACAAACACATCACACAGTAATGACGTGTTGAAGATTGGCACAATTGTGCCAAAGATATGCGCAATATTTGATTTTTAAGCGACAATGTGCAGAAGTAGGAAGGCAGGTAGCAGATCAAGATTAGTTGGCGTTCAGGAAGTGGTTAAACTGTAGCAGTTTCGGTTGACAGACAAACTAGTCGACCAACAGACAGAAAAACAGACAGACAGAAAGGCGAAAATTGTTGCTTTAACGTATTCTAAGTAAGAATCTCGTTTTTAAAACGGGTACGAAAAGCTCCGCGACGGGACGTTGAACCAGCGACTTCGCGCTCCTCAGCGCACAACGTTATACACTAAGCCACAAAGCGAATCTTCTCCCACCTGTTACGGCCGGTTATTTATATACAGCGTGTACTGCTGCGGGTCGTTTGAGCAAAGAAACTTCAGCGCGTTTTCATCATCAGCAGCGAGATGGCACAACAGGCGCGCGCTGGGCGTGCACGCTCTGAAAGTCATCGTTCCGCGCCAGCCGTCGCGTCACTATATATATGGGCGCGCGCCTGTACATGGTGTGGTCAAAGTGCGTATAGATGTTCTCTAACGTGGAGAACATCTTATACTCTATGGAGAAAATCTATGGAGAACATCCGGATCTCCGGATTCAGGCGCTTTGTACCCCTTGTGCCTTCCGCTGGATTCCGTGCCGACCGGTTGTGCCCTCGCGATCTCCGACGTCATCGTAGCTCTGGCCGGCTAGGCTGGCCCTACGTCATCTCCTGACGCCGACCTCCGACGACAGCCTAGCTCTGACCTACTGGATTTGCCCTTACGCCATCTCCTGACGCCGACAAGAGCTCTCGCAAGTGGTGCCCCGTCCTCGGACTCCTGTGACTGTGTTTCCATCTTTCCTATCTCTCATATATCCCCTCGATATGTCTTCACTCACTGGCTTAGCGCATCTTTCTCTCTATATATACCTTTAATCCTATTCTTTTAATTTCTCCTCACCCCCATTCCTTGTGAGCTACTGTTGAGGTGTTGCACCGTGATGCAGACAGTTACGGGGCTCACTTTTCTCTTCCTTTCTCTCTTTGAACCATTTTGCGCATGTCTGCTTTCAAGTTGCAATAATTAAAGGGGTGGTGCCACCGAATTTGTGGCATGCGTGTTCTTTGCTGTAAGTGTTTCCTTCAGCTCCAGGAAGCATGATACAAACACCAAGATTCCTGTATTTTGGCTAAATAATTTATTATTTCTCTACTTATGTGGACCATTCTCGGTTTCGGTTTTGCGGTGCCGAATCGGGCAGTGACGTCGATGCATAGGTGGCTTGGTCACGTGAGCACACAAAGCTGTGACGCACATCGTGTGGAGTTTCGTCTGCTCTCACACACACGTGCCGCACCAAGCGCCAGCAAAACAAACGCACTGACAGTCGTCATGGCCAGCTGCAGTAGCATCGAGGCAGTGGTAAGGCAAAAGGCAGCAAGAAGGAAACAAAGCGGTGATATTCATATTGTATGTACAGAACGTGGACGAGGAAGCAACCCGAAGCTAAATGGGCCGGCCTTTAAGAGACAAATTTCACCGGAAACACGTCACGAAAATGCGGTGGCGCTGTTGTCGTGCGTTTGGTTTCGCATGGTAGGCAAAAGCCGTGGCGCCAACCGCAGTGGCTGCTATGTGTTCGCTGGTGAGTGCGCTCTTTGTGGCTTGATTGATTGATATGTGGGGTTTAACGTCCCAAAACCACCATATGATTATGAGAGACGCCGTAGTGGAGGGCTCCGGAAATTTCGACCACCTGGGGTTCTTTAACGTGCACCCAAATCAGAGCACACGGGCCTACAACATTTCCGCCTCCATCGGAAATGCAGCCGCCGCAGCCGGGATTCGAACCCGCGCGCTCTTTGTGGCTGTGCAAAGAAAAAATTAAGAGTTTTGTACCGATGAACTTTCACGGTAATTTGCACAGAAAGGTGCAAAAAAGATGGACCAGGTCTTTTTTTTTTGTTTCAGTTTCCTGTTGATAAAAATTGTTGCCGATCAGCCGCAGCTATAAAACGCGAGAATTCGCTTTTGAGGCTGCCTCACCGGCTATGTTTTGGAGCGGCTTATCCATAAAAAGCGATTAGCTATCTCAAGTGTTAGAATGAGCCACGGAATTACGCTTTTTTTTTAATTACCCGTGGAGTTGTATCAAGCACGTTTACGTTCTGGATAGCAGTGTCATATGCGAAGCATTTCTCGTGTGTTGCGGATGAAAGCGTGTTGCGGATGAAATTGTCGCCGAGGTCGTAACTTCTCCGGCACATTTGTTGTATGCGATGATTTACCGCAACAATTCATGGCCACGTATTTTTACACCGCGCATTTACATATTGTATTCTAGAGCCTCTTGCTGCACTGGCTCTGTCCTTGCATTGGTACAATATAAAGTGTGCACATGTGACGTAGACTGCAGCAACGACGATATTTCGCAAATGAGCTACATTTCCACAGTTAAGGTACCTCATATGTTTGATGAGGTTCTCAAAGCTAGAGTTACACGTCAACTTTGTTCATAAGTTCATTTCAGAACCCCTCTAAAGTGACTGCAACTTCCTCTGTTTCAGCCGCCGCTTGTAAACATGCGAGAGGCGTCCCGACGCGTTGTCCTCGAAGGCAGCTTGCGCACCTGCTCCGTGACGTCATTCGGCACCGACCGTGTTTACAAACATGAAATAGATCTTGAGACAGCTCCGCTGTTTGACGCGCGCAGTGTCTCTGAACGACGCGTCGAGTGTCTTTTCGAAAGAACTCGGAGTCCTTGACGGACGCACACAATGTCTCTGCAAGGGACGCCAGTACACTCGTAACAACAGGCATGCCACTTCTCTCCTTGTTCACAAAATGCATTTCGAAGATGGCGGAGGTCACCCCCGTCACTACAGATCTGGTGTGACGTCACGACAACTGCCGTTGCTTCTCCTATTCTGAAACGTCAGTGTTGCTGCGCAAGCGATTTCTGCCTAGATCGCGAGAGTGAGCATTCAGCTACACTTTTAAAAGTAAATTAAAGTATATTCTACGCGTTTGTGGTGTCCGACTCTTCGTGTGGAGATTTCTTGCATACAGAGTAAACCCACTACAGGCGTTGGGATAGCCTAGAAATTTGGTGTCACCACCCAGACTACGAACGTCGATTTGTCCGCTGCCGCAGCCACGTTTACGAAGGGGCACGCTGCTCACACATGATGAAGTCAGAATTGCTCACGCTTGTTGTGTATACCTGTGTGCGTTCATTTCATGCAACTTCCTTTCTGTTTGAGCAGCGTGCTTTAAGCGCCGAGTTTTGACAGTTGTTCGTCCGCGCTTGCTATGTGTGCGTATGCTCATTTCGCGCGTGTTTTCGATTGAGATGTGTTGTGCAAGTTTCCAGTGGCTTGCCGTTCTTCGCGTGACATTGAAATTCGTTGTTGTATAGCATGCATTCTTTGCCCCTTGGGGCAAAAAAGCACTCTGTGAACGCTGAAATACTTCTGCGAGGAAGTATTTGAAGTTTTACTTTCGTATTAAACCGAATCCTAAAAACATAGATCAGTCACGTTTTTTCTAACTTTATATTTTGTTTTGCTGGCGTTACGCCAAGCCATGACAGCACGCAAGAGAATACGATCGCCTCAAGCCCTAAAGTGCTGCCGCTTGAAAAACATGAAGAATCATTACTTCGAAGTGCAGGTCCGCGAATTAAGCAGGTGCATAAGAAGACAAGTATAAACGCATATGTCTTCTTCATTTCTTTGTCTTCTGAAATATCTCTTCAATTTATGCGCACATAATTGAAATACGATGATTCACTCGCTCAACTTCTTTGCGATTTTGACGATCTCCAGTGTTTCGTCTCATTTTGTGCAGTTCCATAATGAACCAACACGTTCTTGCACAGTTAGCCATGGTTCTGCAACAAAAAACACCTTTTACTTATATTTTTTAATCGCTAGAATAGCCTTTATGTTCAACGATTCTTTCGTACAGCTTTCTTTCGAGTCTGAAAATTTTGTTTGCACATTAGCGGGATCTGGGACGTGTTGCAGTAACTTTTCCGAAGTTTAATTTCAGTAGCTTTATATTTACGTTTTTTTTCAGACATTTTTGAAGACTCAGTGTTCCGCTCTTATACAAAAGCATCTGCTCTCGGATGCGCTCATCAATAGACAAATTTTATGCTGTCATACGATGCCGAAAACAGTTAAGCTAAAACCAAATTTGCTGATATATGAAATGACGATTCTTCATGACACGACAGCGAGACAACGTTGCAGCGGATTGCACTGCGTGTCCTTCTGGAGCTAGATCGCTCGCTCTCGCCGTTTTCGACATAACGCACGCAAATCAAACAGCCCTGATAAAAACTCTTGTGACTTTTTTTTTGTCAAATACTGACAGGCTATTACAGGGAATGGGTCTAGAGATACACAGGGGAAGTACATTGTACAAGAAGTGAAGCTGGACAGTCATAATAACTAAACCTCAAAGATGGGTAAGTATCGTAATCAGGAAAGGAATGGTTAAGGTGTACTCTAAATCAAACTAGACATTAATAACTACAACCAAAGAAAAAAAAACAATTTGTAAGCTTCGTATTCAAGATAGCAAAAACGAAGTTAAAAACACCACTATATATATGTTACAGCGTACACAAATACTCCTCTACTCTGCACAAAACTTCCTACGCTATCCGTGGCAATAATAAAATATCTTGAGGCGACGCGTTCTATATTTCAATGAAACCGGAAAAAAGAAAAATTTTAACGTGTCGCAGCGCGTGACGTATTGCCTGAGCTTCTTTCTACGGGAACATTTCTACGGGAACAGTGATGCGGTGGTTTCAAGTGTTCGCGCTTGTCTATGTTTATGCGATTGTTATAAAGCGAAAAAAGAAATTTCATCGCTGCCAACCGCTGCCGGCAAGAAAACTTATGAAATCCAGAGGCATTTAAATGAGTAGTGATCTTATCGTTGCGGGAAGATTTTGAAAAGATAAAATGTAGTGCTTTATTTTGGATTCTTTCTACTCTCTTTCAAAGATACACTTTGTGAGGGTTCCAAGCTATATGACCATATTCAAGAATGGGACGCACTAGAGTTTTATAGGCTGTTAGCTTGGCGAATGCAGGAGCCACAGCTAACTTTCTTCGCAGAAACCCAAGTGTTTTAAATGCTTTTGCGCGTGTATTTTTAACATGAACATTCCGCTTTAAGTTACTTGTGATGGTTACACCCTAGTATTTTATAGAGCCTGTTCGTGTGATATCAGAGCCCGCCATTTTATAAGTGAATGTATGAGGTAATCTCTTATGGCTAATTGTCATGCACTTTGCTTTGTTGATATTTACTTCCATACCTCAGGTTGCACACCATTCAGTAATTTTATTTGGAGATGCATTTAAAAGCATTTGATTGTTCCAACCACGCACACTGCAGATGCACATAACCATGTCATCAGCAAATAAACGCGCTTTCGTGCCTTGTTCAACAAAATTGACAACGCCATTGATATAAATAAAGATCAATAACGTTCCTAGCAATGATCCTTGCCTCGCCGTGGTGGTCCAGTGGCTAAGGTACTCATCTGCTGACCCGCAGGTCGCGGGCTTGAATCCCGGCTGCGGCGGCTGCATTTCCGATGGAGGTGGAAATGTTGTAGGCCCGTGTACTCAGATTTGGGTGCACGTTAAAGAACCCCAGGTGGTAGAAATTTCCGGAGCCCTCCACTGCGGCGTCTCTCATAATAATATAGTGGTTTCGAAACGTTAAACCCCACATATATATCGAGCAATCATCCTTGTAACACCCCCGAGTACACTTCAAGTAAATCGGAGTCAGCATAATTAAGTGAGACCTATTCTGTACGATTGCACAGATATGCAGCAATTCAGGCTATTATTTTCGTACCAATAGGCCTAACTTTTTCAATTAACCTAAAATGTACTGCGTGGTCATAGGTTTTTGAGAAATCAATGACTATGGCGTTAAGTTCGGCACCTATCGTTACTTGCTGAAGCGAAGTCATTAGTTATCTCTAAAAGTTGTGTTACAGTTGACAAACCTTTCCTAAAGCCATGCATGCTGCATGCTTTGGACTCAAAAAGTTTTTTTTCCAATGGTGTCATTATTTTTTTCTCTTTTTCTTGTCTCTAGGGTTCTTTTGTTAAAGTATTTGTAAGTGTACTTTTGTCCACCATAGAAGTTTTTGAATACGCAAATATCCGAATTACTTATTCAAAATTGACTGGATAAAACTGAAACAGCTACCCGATTGCGATGCTATATGTTATGGTTTTAAGCCAACGCGACCAGGTAGCTGCTGGGGGTAAATATTTACCCGATAAGTATCCTCGTTTTAATTCGTTTCTTATTCGCGAACATTCAAACCAAAATCTTACTCTATGGATGCGTTCCGCATGACCGAGTTGAATGAATTGAACTCGGACAGGTGGTCCGTAAAGCTTAAATTCATTTTTTGGAATCTCATCTCTTCTTCCAAGAGAAATATGGCTTTGTTCGCGCTGAAACATACTACTGAACCATATTCGAAGTTCCAGCCTCCGCTATTGCGTTTATGAATTTGTATAAGCTTCAATAAAGGGTAGGCATATTATCCTCATTGTCGCTTTATTAGTTCGTAAAACATTCTGTCTGAACTTTTTTTCTGCTTTGCTATGCGCTCTTAATCACCACCTTTCATTCGGAAATTTTATTTTATAAATGATAGTACTTTTGTTTTTTTTGTAAACTTTCAAAAACAGGAAATTCATAGATAATACTCCACAGTTGGGGAAAACTGTGATGGCTTGTTGAGATAGATCAAAAACTGCATAAAATAACATTGAGAGGACGTTCGCCATGAAACCAATTGCTCCTATTAAGTATAGGAAACATCAAAGTGATCTTGATCTCGCGTAGATTATATCTTTATCACATACATTTAATTCTTGTCCCAATATTGAAAATATGGACGAATGAAAGTGACATTGCTTGTAACCGTATGTAAGAGGGACGTATTTTTCAGTGATCTGAGCGCATTCGTTTATATTGCACAGCCCGATGCCTGCAGCTCAGCAACCACCGAGCTGACTGGACAAGCAACAGCTGCATTCGAAGCAAGTGCGCTGGCTGATTGAACTCACCTGCAAGACACATAGGGACCGTGGGAAAGCGCCCACTAAATCTTGTGTATGCAGTGCACTACACAGTGTCCAGGTGTTATTTTCGGTCCCGATCTCCTGCGACGCTTCGCCTACAGATCATAGCCGCTGCTCAACCATCAAGCCTTTGCAATCGTTGACATTAGATGCCTAAGTCTTGCCAGTTCTACAGAAACTACGTGATACTTTCCTACATTATGTACCGATGGTTGGCTTCTATTAGCTTCAAAGATGCACTTCACGTCAGCGCTTTTCTGTCCTCTGATGAAAAGTTCATGAGGCAGATCAGCCATGGTAAAAAAAAAAACAGAGTAATCAGTGCGAAGAGTGATGTGTAAGAATTTCGTTCGGTAAAAAGTCTACAGGAAAGGGGGGGAAAATTAGTGCGCTGAGCTATGAACAGGTTCTTAATAATAGGCTGCTTCTTTTCAGAGTTAAATTCAAAGCACGGTAACAGAGAGAGAGAGAGAGAGAGATCATGAGGGAGATAATGTGAGCTCGGATGTCTTGTATAGTATCAGTGCCCGTGTTACGAAACGTTTGTTCCAAGATGTAGTGCAGCCATTCTCTTTTAGTAAGCAGCAGTCGCTGCGTCAATGCGCGCTGACTAACGACTCCATTCTCCGAGACATTATGCAGCTGCGCTCGTTGTTTATGTTTGGTCCCTAAACATCTGCTGCGGCGGTTTCGAGGACACACTTCTTCAAACAGCTGCGTTGATGTTCGTAACGGAGTCGCCACCATCGTGAGAAAGTTTCTTCCATTCCGTTCAACACCAAGGTCTTGCACTCCGGATATTTACGCCGGTGTTTTCCTCGTTCAGACCTTTCGACATGCGCCGACTTGTCGGACGCTCTGTGGCTGTGTAGCCGAGCAGTCGTTTGGATTTTCAGGTTTTTTTCTTTTTTTAAGAAGGGTTAGGCTAAGAATTTTTTTAACACAGTGATGTAAGTCATTACGAAATTATTCCAAATCTAGCACTGTGTTGTAGAAAATCAATGCAGTTTGATTCATCGTATCAATAAATCAACGTTCCCTCGACTGTCAAGGCATCCCTTCTTTTTCGTTAAAAAAGAATTTGATGTACTGACAATAAAACAACAAATATACTGACAATCTCGATGTCATATCATGAAGAAAAGAAGAACATTGCAAAAATCTGAAAAAAAAAACTCGTGGGGTTCCTCACGCATACGCGTAACTTGACTCGAAGCTATGTTTTCTTCTTCGTTATGTTGCTCTTTATGCGTGTTTTCTCTTTGATAACGCTATCTAGAGATTTATGTTCCAAAATCACGATATGATTATGAGAGACGCCGTAGTGTAGGTCTGCGAAATGTTCGACCATCTGGGGTTGTTTGAGGTGCACTGACATCGGAGAACACACGAGCCTCTAGCATCCCGTCTCTTTGAAAAGTCGAACAATGGGGCTGGAATCGTAGCGGCACCTTTCGTGTCAGCACGAAGCCTCACAGCCACCATAACGCAGAGGTGGACTCATTTTCTTGTCGGTCGATTGTGATAGGAACCCCACTTCTCCGCGCCATACCGATGCTTCGGGCTCCTGACATGACATTAGCACTTCACCTGGCATGAGCATTCTGACGTGATGTCGGCACGACTTACATGCCATGCACATGGTTGGCTAACGACGGCCACGCCTGTTTGGTACACAGCAAAATCAGCGTTGTGCAACATCCACGCGTGACGAACACTAGTCAACGGCGATAACTAAAAACTCGTATAGCATGAATGACATGTACGGCATGACTTTCATGGTGCACTCACGGCCGTTTCGTTAGGTTGATATATACCCAAATTAGTATTGAATTAATTTACTGTATGCCGAAGATAAATTACCGGTGGTAGCATGAAAATGATATACACGCCATGTATTGCGTGACTTACATGTTACAATCATTGTGCGCTCGTGGTCCTTCAACTGGATTGATATATAACAAAATTGGTAATGTTTGACGGGACTGTGTGACAAATACCAATGACCGGAGATAACACAAAATTCCTGCCCTGAATGTCATGTACTGCAAGCTCATGATCATGATAAGCTTAATCCCGTTTCGCTAGCTTTATATGAATGCCGAAATGGGTATTGCGCAACAGTACTGAATGAATGGACGTAAATTTCAGGAGGTATTCCAAAAATTATTAAATATATGTGATATCCAGCATTGGACCTAATAATGAACAAGTGGAGAAATGTGGGCAAGTTACAGCTCTGTAGTGGTCAAGTTAAGTTGTGAAGGCCGCCATGACATGACTTACATCATATGTGCTACGCTTATGGTGTGCCCGTGGACGTTTTGCTAGTTTGGCATGTACCATAACTGAGATGGCGTGGCAGGACTGTGCGGTGAACACTAATAACATGGGGTGACTTAAAAAAAAGTAGGAAATTATTATCCTGTACAGCATGATTGACATCACAGGCTAACAGCCAGTCTAAGAACTGGCTAACCTTCCTATCTTTCCGCTTAAACTTTCTTCCTCCTCACAGGCTAACGGAGCACTCGTAGCAGTTTCACTGGCTTGATAATAAAACTTGTAATACATGACATGATTGGCGAAGATAACTACAAGGTGTTAACATAAAAATTATGACATATTAATCACGTATGTCAATATTTACACGAGAAATAATCTTGAAGCGCTCGAAACCACCTGATTTACTTGATATATAGAGCAAAATTGTTATGCAAAAACAGGGCTGTTACCAACCTAAGTGACATACCCTAACACGAAAATTACGACATGAATGTGATCAACTGAACGCAGCAGTGCTAGTGCTCACTTGTGTTTCCAATTGTTGTTTCTGTTTGTATGATCAGTGTGTACCTGATTTGTCTGTGGAGTTGTGTATATGTTGTGTAGCGCTTACGTTACCACCTCTGCCATTTATGTGCATTAACACGTGTGTTCCGCAAAGGGAATGTCCAGCGCTGCTAGAAGAGTGCAATGGAGCGAGCACGCGCAGCGTTACATAGATGAAATAAATAGATGAATCTCGCGCGGTGTGCCCGTGTATGAGTGCTGCATGAACTGTGACATGTTTCTTATTCAGCGCGGTAGATGCGACGGACCCAGGTGACAGTTTCTGCAGGATACATCAACCCCAAAATCGGCTCTTGCAGTTGGCACATTCAATTAAGCTTACTCCATGCATAACTTAAAAAATGAAAAAAAAAAACCCTCTGTGAACGCAGGACGACACGAGGACAGCACCCGTCCTCATGGCTTGCTCCTCCATCCTGTGTTCGCGCTGTTTATTTTTTTTTAAATCTTTGAGTGACCTATGAGCTGGTCCACTTTTCACCGCTTACTGCTTGCACAATGAGCGTTTGGTGATACCACGATTCCGCATGAACGCAGATCGCTCGAAGCCCTTAAGAAGCAGGTTGCTGTATATCAATTAAGGCACCGAAGCCGCATTGCCCGCTACACTGCACTGCGGACGGACGTGTGGCGAGTTACCGCGGGAGATCAGACGCAGGAGAAGGTCACAGCTCGTACGTATACCGACTCGCGATCGCGAATGAACGTCGTTGTCGACGTCGTCATCTTCGTGTCGCCCTTCACCAAAGCAGCCGTCGGCGGGCGTCCTTCCCCTTCGTTTCGTCAGCTGCTGCGCGCGGCAAGTCTCCGCCAATCGCCGACCGTGGGAACGGCAGACTAATCGAACTCCTCTCGCGTGTCTCTTATCGGTCGCCGCGTAAACAGTGGCTGCTGGCAGCGTCTCATCTGTCCCCCCTCCTCTGATCGTGTGGGTATGCACTGCAAGTGTGTAGAGTGTGTATACACCATCGGGCAAGGCCGGCTGCTGTAACTTGTCTGTGCTGTGTACGAGGGGATAATGTGCTTGTTTCGGGCCAACGGCTTTCCTGTGAAGTGGCGGCGGCGGCGGCGGCTGCCCTATATCGGCGCAGGTGTTTCCAATGCTTGGGACTTGCTTGCCTTTCACTTTCCGCATGATATTCACGCACGTGGTTGGGGTTTAGAGTTGTTCATTTTTTCGTTTCGTGTTGCATGACAAGAAATCGGTAAACTGCTTTAGCGTGCCCTTCAGTGCGCTGCGACACACACAGCGAGGCTGTACGGCCCACGTAGGTCAAATGTATCCGTTTAATTGAATTAAATTTGGCTTCTCCCTGTCTATGGTTATATAAAGAAGACAAAACTCAAAGAAAGATACTTTTGTCTAGTCTGTTTTCTTTTATGAAATAGAAGATAAAGGATACTGGAAGGAATGACAAGTCGCTGATACAGCCTATTCATTTTCAGTTTTAACGATGTATGAACCATGGACTTGAAAACTCATCTATTGGATTCGAGGTATGGGCGTAAATTTTCCACCACGCTACTTTATAGAAACAACATGGTCAATCCTCTCTATGTAATTTATATTTGCTTGTAAAATAAGCCACGCCCTGTGGGATTACGTAGAATGCAATAATCACCTCTTCACGGAAAAACTCTAGTGAACGGAACGTTGGCTGTTTCGGGGTGGATGGGCGCTTTCTTTTTCGTTGCATGAATCAGATGAATTAAATCATACGTCGGCAAACTCATCAGCCGACTCACTCGGATTCACTCAGAATCGAATCGAGCGTCGAGTCTGAGGGAGTGCGGGTGAGTAATATTTAGGTTAATTTGAGGCCGAGTGAGACCATCAGAAAAAAACTTGGTGTATAGGTCCGAGTGAGTACAAAGTGCAAGATATATTTAGTAAGTCTGAATGTTTTATCCGACCTAGGAGCTGGAGACGGCCTGAGGGCCATGGTGGGATTTTCTCGACCTTGTGTCGTTTTTTTTATCGAAATGATATTACTCTAAAGTATTTACGTCTCTGTACGAAGAAAACTAAGCGTCAATATCACAACTACTAATTGAGCTTTTCGGACGTGTCGAAATTAAAGCACGCAATTAGAAATTTTGTGTGGTTCTTTTAAAGTAGGGTGGTAGCTTGAAAACGCTCTTATTGCGTGCGTGCAAAGAAAGACAGAAGAAAATGATCCATGGGTCTGGTAGCATTTACGAAAAAGTATACTTTTCGTTTATAAACTGTGGAGCTGTCTGACCCGTATACTGCAATTATTGGCAGTTAACGTATCGATGCTTCTTCTGTAGTGTCGAAGCTTCCTCTGACGCAAATCTGCGAAGAGCACATTACTATAATCACGTCACCGGTAACTGTATTTTGTAAGATTGAGATCCAATTATTTTATTAGGTATCAAAATCATTTAGGGGTACGCGCACCGAAAGAAAAACAAAAGCAAATATCAGAGATCGTATCAGAACAACGCCTTAAAAAAGTACGCTCTGTTTGGTGCTTGATTTAGAGTCGATAGAAATCAGCATTGCGGTGTTCTGCAAAGAGGTCGAAAGGTTACAAAAATTAAATAGGAAGACCACACGTTTCTATCCCCCGAAGACACAAAGAAATGTACACAAATATTCAGAGAGTTCTTCAGTTCAAGTAAAACTCTATACGCGCCTCAACGAAGTGATTAATGACAAGTGGGCGAATCTCTGGGGATAACTTTTAGCGTAATTCACCCGTGACACTGCCCACTCGCGCATGTAGATGAGTGACAACGAGTGTGTGCAGTATATACGATACGTGTTTGCCGTTCAGTCGCCGCTTCGCACCCTCAACGCCGGAGTAGGAGCTTCTTGTCGGCATTGCAGTTTTGCCGCTGCTTCCCGTGCTCTCGCTTCCGGAGTAGCTTGCCCTGTGCGCAGAGGTTTAGCCACCGCATGCCACGCTCTCGCTTCCACAGTGGCATGACGATAGTTATAGCGCGAGAACAAAACGACGACACAGAGACAAGAAGGACACCAAGGACACGAGCGCTCGTGTCTTTCGTGTCCTTCTTGTCTCCGTGTCGTCGTTTTGTTCTCGCGCTATAACTATCGTCCTGCCATACCAACTAGCCCAAGCTGCCGAACTCCACAGTGGCAGCTTGTTGTTGGCGTAATCGCTTTACATTTCATGGTTCAGAGCGCTTTCACGATCGTTTTAATTCATGGCAGAAAGAGAAGGATGGGTCTGGAATGCGCTTATATTTTATTGTCATGAGCGTCATCATCATCGTCGTGACGTATAGTGCTCACCTTTGCATCTGCCGTGCCATGATGGCAGAAAGAAGAGTGTGTGATCTGGAACGCGCCTATACTTTATCGTCATGAGCTCTGGACAATGAACAAGTATACTCTAAAAAAATATCGAGTAAAAAGGGTGTGTTTTTGTCCCACAACAATAATTGTCAGCAGGCATGCGTGCGCTTCCTTTCTTGAAAACTCGGTGCTGACCACTTTCTTATCGAGAATGCAATGTAACCCTGATAATGGGCATGTCGATCGTGACCGGAATGTACCGGGCGCTGGGCGATAGCGCAAGGATGGAATGCAATATAGATGACGATTATTGTTGTGGGACAAAAAGACACCCATTTTACTCGCTCTTCTTTTAGAATGTACAGACGCTAAGGTGCTTGCTTTTCACCCTTCACATTCGTCTTGGTCTGTCGAGCGACCCCGGTACCAGCGCCTTTTCGCGGAGGTCGCTCTACCAATTGTACTAAACTGCTCTACCAATTGCTAACCGGCCGCTTAACTAAGTGTTAGTTTCCCGGTTATCTAAATTGGTAGAGCCGCCGCCCTGGAAATGCGTTGTTCCCGCGTTTGATCTTCGGACCAGGACCATTTTTTTTCCAGCTAAGAGGCTTTCTCTCGGAGAAATACGAATGGACCCCCCGCTTCGTGTTAGAATGCCTTTTATTTTTTTATTTTGATTTACTTTTCAAGGTATCAGCAAACTAGCTTAAATGACTACTTTTTGACAGTGCAACACAATTCACAAAAAAACCAGTTTTGGTGTTTGTTGTATGTAATAGTTTGACAAAAGTGGTGAAGCGGTTCTTAAAAAGTAACGTTTCGCTAAGCTGCCGTGGTAGCCCTGCTGGTACTCGACTGGTGTTCATAGACATGCGTACACTGGCGTTTCAAAAGTGCAGCCTATTCGGCGCCCATGCCGGGAAAAGTAAAGTTCATATTTATGCCCTGACGCTCTCTCCCATTCACCTTTTTCTGCGCTTGTTTACCTCCTTCTGTCGATCATATGACTTCCACCCGTCACTTCCCTATCCCGCTCCCTTGCTATCCGGTATTATATATGTATGCCATGCAACGTATTAACCTCTTTTCCTCACATTCCACTTCCAATTTTTATTCCCTTGGTTTCCTCTACCATACACGGCTATCCTATGCAATTCCCTCTCACCTCCTTTCCCACCTCGTCTCCCTCGCTTCTCTTTCTCGCACCACGCTTTTGTTAAAATACCATACACAACTACGCTATGCATGGTTTTGTCTGCATGCTGCCATCAATGGGTATACTATACATCACCTTCTCCCATTTTCTTTCTTCCACCTATTCGTCCCCTTCACCCCCTCTTACCGTTCCTGCTATGCTATATGGCTTTGCTGAACTTGTCTGTGCTTAGGGACGTAGGCAGGCAGCGATGCAACGAGCAGGTGCTTTCAAGAATCTTATTTTTTTTTTTCGCCATTGGGTATGCAGAGCAGAAAACAACAATTGGCCACAGTTGCACGCCCAGTCTTGCATTTCTGATCCAGGACATTCCTTCACTGATGCACGTTTCTGGCTGCGCCAGTGGATATGATACCCATTGTTTTGCCTGCGTGCCGCCAAACGACGACATGAGGTGAGAACAGTGGCATCAGTCTGGCAGTGTTCCACACTTGAAGAGTGGAGAGGGCCATACCATGTATAGCCGACCAGGGAGTAAAGCTGTCTAGCAGGTTGGCCAAGTAATGCCAACGTATCATAAAATATTCTATTTATTTTGTGGTAATATGTTATCAGCAAGAAAAATAAGACAGTTGTTCTGCGTTACTTTCTTAATGAAGAAAAATGTGTGCCAATATAGAGTGGCGCCTTTAAGTAGCAGCGTCGCAGACAATGATTCCAGCCGAATGCACTTTATGCACATGTGCTTACCTTCATTCTTTTTTTTTGCAACTTCGATCCGTCATATGGCTCTGACAAAAAGAGACGTCACCACTCACGCAAACGTAGTCACATTTTGGCAACAGTACGATCATTTACACAGTGAGCCTAAGCTCGAATGATGGATCACTTGTAATTCTCGCAAAAGCAAGTGTGTCTTGTCGCCCTTTCTTTCCTGGAATATGATCAGTACTGAGTTTGCTTACAGTACCTAAATACGCATTTGCAAAAATTCAAAAAACGTTGATTGAGGAGCATATGAAATCCAGTAGCACGTATTTAAATATCGAATATTTTACGAATATTCAGCACTAGCGGAAAGACCCCAATGGAACTGTCCAAAGGAATATCGAGAGAGAGCCTGTTTTTGAATAACTCTAATGTACGCCAAGATATTGCAGCCAAAACTATTAGAAACCTATTGAGGCTGTGCTAATCACAGATGGAGGTGCTTCTATTTAGAACTCTAGTGTCACCAAGCGAAAGTGTCTTCAATCTACAAATTGCTCATTATTAAATTTATTATATTAATTCGTCAAACAGTGCTTATTTTCAAGCTTTTTTTTTAAAGATGACGACAGATACCTCTTTGAATTTAAACTGATTAGTGTATTTCAACGCACTTTCAAAATATAGTAGGCTGCAACTCCCTACGCAAGCTTAACTCAGTTCAATTAACTGTAGTATTTTGACAGCTTAAAATTGATAATACTCTTTGTTAATTTTCGTGCCAATTTATTCTAAAGAAAACTATATTAAATTAGACAACTGTTTGGAAAATGATTGTACCACTGTTCGAGAACTATTCAAATAGTATTCGATCAGTATTTGTGTTCAGGTCATGATCATCAGTATTTCTGTCGTATTCCTTCAGGGAAGACTTGCAATTCGTATGCTCCTACACCTAAGTCTTCACCTTGGATATTAAATGTCAACAGAAATCTATCGAAGCGTTTTTGTACGGAAGGCAAGAAATAAAGGCATGTAAATCAAGTTGTCTTAGTTTCATTGGAAATGTAAGAATTAAAGGCTACCTGTAAATTACGATGGAAAAAGAAAAGCAATTTGCTCTTGTAGTTATATGAACCTACACGGCATCACTTGTGCTTTGCGCTAGTAGTTGATATCTTAATAAGACAACTGGCACACTCATTTACAATGAGATTGCTACACCAAAGCTCGTGCATATTTTAGTCTATAAATAACTTATAATTAGCAATTTCTTACTAAAACATTAGTACGCCTAAATATTAGATCTGTGAGGACATAGTGAAGAATGTTCCACTGGCTATGACCTTGCTTCACAGTTTACAAGGTAGTGGGTTTGATTCTGGGCGGTGGCAAGGGCTTTCCAACGAGAGCAAAAGAAAGGAGCGCTCATGTGCTTAAACCTGGAGCACATCAGATGAAATCCGAAGTGTTGCAAGTCAAGCTGAACAATTAGAATAGCCCCATAGACAGACCGCTTTCTCAAGTTTGCAGACAAAACTTATAAGGCCATTCGAACAATGCTTGAATACAGATAAAGGATTGCTGATTGAGAGCTCAAAATATCAAGAGCGTCCTCTACACGCTGTATAGCTGGGCGAGCCACTTTTGCACAAATATGAGGATGTTGTTCGAGCTGGTGTAGTCAACTGTACACGCAAACAGATATACCTCAATTGAGTAAATTCTTTTCAATGAATAAATTCATTTCACCAGGTTCTTCTAAATAAGTGAATGATTTTCGTGTGGAGGCAACTGCAGATGGGCTTCTTTCCAACACCAATTCTGCACTCTCACTTCTCTTCGTGTACAATCATTGCTCAATGCAACATGTGTCGAGCTCCTGCGGGAAATGTTTATGTTTAGAAGAAGGAAAAGAAGAGAAAAGTGAGCCCCGCCACTGTCTGCATCAGGGTGCGACACCTCAGCAGTAGCTCTGAAGGGATGGGGGTGAGTAGAGATTAAAAAGATAGGAATAAAGGTGTAGAGAGAGGGAAAGAGAGATGCGCTGAGCCAGCGAGCGAGGACATATCGAGGGGATAGAAGAGATAGGAAGGATGGAAACACGGTCACAGGAGTCCGAGGACGGGGCACCACTTGCGAGAGCTTTTGTCGGCGTCAGGAGATGGCGTAGAGCAAGTACAGTAGGTCAGAGCTACGCTGTCGTCGGAGATCGGCGTCAGGAGATGACGTAGGGCGAGCCCAGTCGGCCAGAGCTACGCTGACGTTGGAGATCGCGAGGGCACAACCGATCGGCACGGAATCCAGCGAGCGGGTCCCCTTGGGGTCAACCTGTTCCACATTACAGGACTCTCCTAGTATCCATGCGCATTGTGCCCGCAGGGCCTTCAAATTACAACGACGTGGTGGTGGAAGGCCAGAGGGCTGAGCTCCGACCCTAATAGCAGGTCTCGGTCACGGGGCGGAGAGAGGCAGCCACCAAGGAGCAGGGGCTCCTAGCCGACAAACCGTGATCGCGTCCCGCAATCAAGGGCGCCCTTTTTCTTGGTTTCAATAAATGTTTTGTGCTCATCTTCCTCCCTCCCTACAAGGAATAGGAGGGTAAACTACCCCATGTCTTAAAGTTCAGCCGTTGGGTCGGCTAATGATTCCAGATGAGTGGACCGCTTTTCTGGTTTCGTAGATTGCTTCACCTTACACGTTATGCGGATATTCATGCGTGTATTTTTACTCTTCAGCTTATCCTACTTGTACTCTGTGAAAACACTTGTGAGGTCTTGGACCGTGGTTGCATGCGTGGACAACGTGACTGTACCAAAGAACCGAAGAGATTGGCGAAGCAAGTGAGAGGACTTTCCCTGCAGTGAGGCGTTGTCAAGCCACTGTTGATGATGATGATAATAATAACTGACACGGAGAGTGTATGCTTGAACACTGAACCACACTTGAATTGACCGGGGGAAGATATTGCGGTAATGTACGTGGATGACGACATGAAATGAACTCTGGGGTACATGTGTATTTATGGGAGACAAGGAGTATTCACTCAATGATGTTTAAAAGCCCTTCGGCAAAGTGGAGCCTGTGAGAACGAAGATTAACAAGACGATGTTGAGGCTATAGGCTAAGCCTCAAGTGTGTGCTAATCGACGTATTGACTCTGTATGAAGTTTAGAACTTACCAGAAAGAACGTGCATTGTGTTTTGCTGCTAGAAACAACCATCCACAGAAAAAAAATCCTGAGGCTCTTAATTTTCTAAACTAAAAGAAATGGTCTCAAAGCATTGAAAGTACCGAGGCACGTGACTAAGACCTTATACTTGAAGATTATAGAGTTTTTCAAATCAATATACTTTTTGTGACAACCTGAGACTCAATTCACACATAGTTACCTTACACGTATTTTCTATTGGCTGACAACTAAAGGTGACCAGCCAATAGACGAGAGACTGCGCTAAGCGAAAACCAGTTTTCCTGAAACAGTGTAACAGCTGATAACCTACAAAGGGGGAAAATGGTGAGCCCCTGATACCAAAGTAGTTTTAATGAAACAACTTCGTAACGATATGCTGCAGAATCTTTGATGAGAAAGATCAATCCCACACTAACACTTGACTTTGCTTATATGTAGGCATCTTTTGCCAACAGAGCTCTGCAGTTAGTGTCCCTGTTTGTTGCCCACATGATTGCAACTTAAAAAAGTCAGAACATGTGTCTCAAAATAGTGGAATAATTTTTTTAAGAATGTTTTTCCTGAAAGCATTGCTTTGAGTATGAGTTCTGGTGTGCCATTGGATCGCAAAAGCTCAACGCGAATCCCTACAGCTTTTTTTCTTGCCCGCTATAGCTTGATTATACACTGGCAAACAAAGCTCGCTGAATAATGTAACTTGTTATTTACAACTCACGGTTTGGCTGCACGCCTTAAGATGGGGTCAAACTTCTTTTGTTGAAAAATTTGATCTATCGCGACCATCTCACAGGTCATTTCTTCATCTTATGAAAGCGTATGAGATTTGCGTCTGCTGATAGAAAATGGGGCTGTACCTCAAAGCGATCCCTGCATTTTTCTTAGAAACTCGAAGACATAGGCAACCTAAATTGTGACTTGTGCTAAGTAGGCCTACCTATATCTCTCGTACTTAAATCAATAGTCTTGATGTATTTCTACTTTATTGCAGGAAACCCTTTTAAAAGTGAATTTTCATACATTGAGCAAGATGAAAAGTAGTAAACACATAAGAAAAATTATAATTTTTTTAACTTTGAGTTCACTCTTGATTGATTGATTGATTGATTTGTGGGGTTTAACGTCCCAAAACCACTATTTGATTATGAGAGACGCCGTAGTGGAGGGCTCCGGAAATTTTGGCCACCTGGGGTTCTTTAACGTGCGCCCAAATCTGAGCACACGGGCCTACAACATTTCCGCCTCCATCGGAAATGCAGCCGCCACAGCCGGGATTTACTTTCTACCTTTGTGTTGAAACGTAACGCTCTGCCAATAGTGGTTCTTTGAAAAATGCATATGTATAGAAACCAAGGAAAAAAAATTAACTAAAATAAAAATGATTTTTAACCTTAACGTAAACTGCTTTTACGTCTATAATTTTGGAAGTTTTATATTCATGCTTTTATAACACCCTTACGCACAGCCCAATTATGAATGTAATTTTCAACGTCGCACCCCACCTTGAGGGTCGTGACTTAAGAAATGTTTAAAAAGGCTCAAGCACGTTTGATTCCCCCCCCCCCCCCCGAGTATTTTACTTGCGCCGCTCTCTCATGGCGCTGTTTGGCGAACTGCAATCCCCTTAAGTGTGAACGTACGAGAGAAAGATGGTATAGGGTGTGTTTTATTACTCTTCGTAAATGGTCAAATAGCTTCAAGAAGGCACCATCGGAGGCAAGAACGATGCATGGTACACTTTACTTTTCGAACAAGATGGCGGTTCAGAAAAATGCTCGATTAACACAGACAATGTTGTACTAGAACAATTCTTCTAGTTCACTGTATCTCAGGCTTCGCTAGTATATTGGTCTGCACATAAGCAAACGCTTTTTCCATGCACACAATGTACACTACCTTCAATTTATGAAACATAAAACAAAAAATCATGAAGAAAAATAGCATTGATGTTAGTTTTTCTTTTATTAGCTTTCCCTTCTACATGTGAGGTGACGCCATGTCGTGCACTCGCTTTTCAGACTCGTTCCAGTGTTTTGGAGTTCTAGAGCTCGATGCAGTCTTCTAAACTGTCAACGCAAACTGTCAGCAATGCTTTTCATAATGGAAACAAATCCACCGTTAAAGTTTCGGATCTATAAGTGGTGCCCATAAACTTCGCACGTGAATCCAGCACATGCGTTTGTTGTGTGTGGTTGTTTGTTGTTCACTCACACCTTCCAAGACTTACGTAATCAAGGCGGGCGCGTAATCATCCTAGCATGCCCACTAGAAGCGCCCACGACTCGGTTCATAGCTGAAGGGACCACGCCAAGGCGAAAAATAAAGGGCGATTCGTTTTTGCTCGCGTAGCTGGCGCGGGAGGCGCGCAGTGGTCACATAAGGGGGCGGGCCAGGCGCGCAAATTACGGAGGCACTGAACGAAGGCGTCTCGCACCCACGTCTTTCGCTGCTTGAAATGATGTCTAACATTGCGAGCTTCGGCCACAGCAACAGCAAGGGTGACCAAAACAAAGGAAAAAGAAAAATTGAGAACGTCCTGCATCTTTCAAAGGCTTTTCTTTACCGCTGCCACCGACGATCACCCTTGTTTTTTCGGACTTGGGCCTACGCACGCTGCCCCCATGTATTTGATTGTCTATTTTTTTCTGAGAGACCACAGCTTTTTGCTAGCACGTAACGATGAAGTTGAATATTTGATGCAAAATTTCAAACAAGGGTTCTTAATTGATAAAAGCAGCAAGGCTTGCAAACACAGGGAGGACAGAAAAAGACAACACAACGATGATGACGATTAGCGAATCTTTGGGTCACAAGAACCAGGTGGGGCCCAAGAGTGTCATGCCTTTTCATGTGGTGTTAGCGGTGACCAACGATTATGATCACAAAATGTATTTTGGCTGTAAATGCGTGAGCTGTAAATGACGCCTAAATAGAAGCGCAAAAGATATGCTTCTAGGAAGAAATTAGGACAGTTGTACGTTTTTTTTACAATGACGAATAATCGTTTATTTACTTATTGAAATAATGAAATACAATTTAGGTGTATTGATACACAATCAGAGGTTCCGAAGTGAAAACTGTCAGCGGGCCCTCCAATAAAAAAATTAAGTAGGGTTACAAGAATATCAGCAAAGAGTGAGTCGTGCATTTCATACAATATGAAGTGCGTAAATAGGAATGGGGAAACCTAATCACGAAAAATAAATATATCATAATCACAATGATAGAGTGACTATAGGCGTTGAACGAATAACAGATTATTGTTATTTCAACAAGCGATTAAAAACGTGATGAGCACGACTGCTACCTCAGCATTGTGTTCATTTCTTTTTTGTGTCTATATTCTGATGCTCTCGCGCTTTTAGTTATTTTGCATGCATGCTAACTCAAGACCTTTGCGTCCAACGGACGGAAGGTAGGTGCTTTCTTTGGTAAAACTACCACAGCAGCAACCTCTGTTGAGAGGTTGTATGGCCTGAGAGTATATAGCGTTAAAATCTAACAATAGAAACGAGGCGAACTCGACATTCCAGCATTCGAAAGGTACTTGAGTTGCGAAGAATCTGGTGGAGAGGTTCTATCAACTTTGCGCTTAAAGCACTTTGTCGCCCTATTATACGGTGGATAAGTATCAGTTTCGTTTGAAGACCAAATCGCGTGCAGGGATGAAACATTAAGTTAAGATCATTTCACGACACAAACATGAAATAAATTCATCGATAAAACCTATCAGCATGCTCAGAGAGCTTAGCTGTGTTTTATAAGACACTAACCCGGAAACATGAAACATCCTGTGAAACTATATAGTTCAAATAAAAATGTGAGGTTAGGTTACGGCGTGGTGCAGTGGTAATGAACTCGGTTTGGGGGAATACTACGTTTTGCTCGAAACGAATGTTGTTAATTCTATTAAGAAGAAAGTTGCGGGATGCGTCACATCAAATGTTTCGGGAAGCATAAAAAAATTGAAGTGAAGTTATGTTCAGGTGGGTCACACATTGCGCACGGAAAAGTGTGACTCATGCCTTAGCTCGTTTTAAAATACCATTAAAAATTCGTGACTACGAGGACGTTTCGACAAGTGGACATTTCTAGTTCAATTTAGGCTGCAGCTTTGAAGCATTGCAATCTTGAAGAGGCCAATGTCTCTTGTCAACATACTGGCTCCATCGATACTATGTGTTCCAGTGATTTTTCCTCTCTCCAAGCTTGCATGACCTCCTGAACTTCAGACGCACCATATCTTCACAGGCATTCGAATGCTGTTACATATATGTTGTTTGTAAAGTACAGTTATTGTGTGTAAAATATTTGCGCACAATCGTTCATGAGCTTGCTGGCTGGGTTTTGTTATACACAGTCTTACATGCACAATTACGGGACAGCTAAGTCGGAGCTCACATACGAGAGGGAAGTTAAGCATCCTACTGAGACGACAACTCAGCAGAAGGTAAAGACCATGTCGAATACTGCTTTAATGATACCAATATTTCTGGGTGCGAAGAAGGAAACAACTGGAGACGTGCTGGTTTTGCTTGCTCGTTTTCTTTCCTAACTCCAAATTCTTTATCGCATATATATGCCACAAACGGTGTGCAATTTCCGCTTTTTCTCATTGGGATGACCTGAAATTTGATGGAGCTACCAGTGCAGTTCTTGCTACTTCGAACATCCGCACTTATTTCTGAATGTTCAGGTAGAACTAAGCAGAGGCCGCAGAATAACACAAGTGGGCGGGGACAGACACCCGGTAATTATTGACGCCCCTCCTCACACTGCGTTATACGCCGATTTCCCGCGCCGAGTTTGGCAAGCTACGTTTCCGTAAGTGCTGCTCTGCCATTCGCTGACGGCGCTCGTTATCGACATTCCCCGCGTATTGATTGGCCGAAGAAATGAATGATTGTCGCATGAGACACATTCATAAAGTCACGTCCCGTTTCTTTCCCCGAAGCACTGTACGGTCTCCATTTTCTTTCACGTTTGAGAACCTACATTGCCTTTATAGCTGTAATGTTATCTGCTAATAACGAGTCACCGGCAAGCGTAAGACAGTTTTACTGTCTGCAGGACTACCACGTGTCATTAGACGCTATCCACACCGACGGAATTTATGGTTTCCTAGAGAGGCCAACGGCGTGATAATGCGAGAACCAAATCGTGTCTTTCCTATCTGCTTATTTACCAACCTCTAGTCGACGCTGCAGGCCGCGCAACGACTTTCTTTTTTGCCCGGTCGCTCTGAAATTCACAGCGCCAGTAGCGCTCTGGACGTGCAGTAACATCCACGACCGGTATAACAGTGCCGCGAGGTGGCGGCTTTCGTCTGTAACTTGAGGCCCTTGCCATATCGCGGACGCGATCGCAGCACCCATAATGATCACCTCTAGGTGCGTATCAACACGCCCCAGATGAAATGCAGCGCTTGTATACGCCTCGAGTGCGCCAAACAACCCTGGCTTCCCACGCTAAACGCCGCGGTATTAGGCAAAGTGCGAGAACGCGCCTTCGCGAGCCATACAAACAAATCACGCGCCCGCAGTTGCGCCGAATTTGTACGGGACTAATTATAGGACTCCAACGGGCAGCACCTTGCACGTCCATATTCGGGTGTCAAAGACGCCGCGCGCCCGTATACACACAAGGATGCGTCTTTCTTCCGCGGCTCGATTAGCGATGCCTGGCTCGTGTCGTGCCGGCACAGCACGTACCGCCTCCGCTCGTGCTCGACTTGTGCGTGGACGCAGCGGCGCTCGAATTTGTGTTGTCAAACGGCCGCTCCCATCGACCAGGGGGCGGCAGTTCTGTGCGAGCGTCGCGTCCCCGCCGGTGCCACTGACCGACGGCTATTGGCACGTGGGCGAGCACGGCGGCGAAAAAGCCACGCCGTCTATGAAGGATGCCAGAGCGCACGCCAACGCCTCTCTTATAGGAGCCTCTGTCCACCGTGTGGGTGTCCCACTCCATTGTGGCAGGCGTGTATACCTACACACGGGGTGCTTGACCGGGTCCCGACCTGATGGCGTGTGCGTGTTGAGCCAGCGTCGGTCACTCGAACAGCTGGCCGGAAGACAGGGATATAGTTAACAGAAGCGTCAGCCACCGTTCCACGGTGGACATCCTTGACATATAGCCATTGACGGACGATGTCTTCCGTTTCGTAGCACGAGTGATGAACGGCGAGAGATATCAAAATATTAAATTGGTTGGTTGCATTCGTTATGATACCCGATTCACGGGCCTGAGCCTCACTATACCCAGTAACGAAGCTCGGAATTGAACGACATCAATGATACTGCATTTCAGTTACTACATGGGACCATTGCATCATTCCATTAGGCGATGCATATGCTTCCCTATCGCAAAGCCCAGCGCCACTGGGCACAAGCGTCCAGTATCATGCCGTGTTATGGGCCAGTGTAACGCTCGATACTTGGACACTGGAGCGACATGTTACCGGGAGGCGCTGGGTACACAGCGGAAAACGGCTTCGTGGTGTGTATTCGCCATAAATAAATATATCACCAAAATTATATAAAACGCAAAACTTCATTAAAAAAAACCTCCACCTGCAGGATTTGAACTCATCGCTTATCAATTCTCAACCGAGTACTCTACCCACTACATCCCGCAAGATCATGTCTAGTTACAGTAAAATGATTACAATTTATTCAATGAATATGCAGCTCAGCTTAATGTTTACAAGTCGCACAGTCAACACAGACACGACATGCTTTCTCAAAGAACAACTGCGTCTCAATTCGACACTAACGAACGGCTGCTGGGCACCGAATGACAAGCGCATATTGGCAAGAGCACAAAGTTTTTTTTCATTCAATTACATCTTACCCCCAAAAAATATCAAATGGACTGTAGGAGCAGCCACAGATTGCCACCGGTTACTGCCAATCTTTTTTCTTCGATAGCCGTTTCTTGCTGCTTCTGGTCAACATGCACAGGGTTTTTATGATGACCCGTTCGATGCATATGTGCGTACACAATTGAATATCGGGTAGTATTCTCGTGTAAGCGGCTTTATGGCAGTAAACAGCGGGCGTGTCAATCTACAGATTTGCAGATATATCGATACCTGCCGTCCGCTGAAAAAGTATACCAGTGTGTTAGTTCACTAAGGCGTAGAAAATTACCAACTGAAAATTGTCTTACATGTACGAGCCAGGGAAGTACCGGCTACAGCGTCCGGTAGCTTTCGGTGACAGCCTGCGTTGCTGAAAGCACGACACATCGATCATCGTCGCTCCATCTGCGGGCATCACACGCAAGGAAAAATAGTTGATATAGGTTGACAGATGTCTGAACTATACTTTACAGTACTTCTATCACTTTGGAAGTGTGTGTACTTAAAGCAAGAAGCGTCGGTAACATGCACACCAATGCGGCCGGCACGATATAGGCCTAATGCTCGCTTACGGGGCACCGCGGGTAAGACCACTCTCAAAGCAGCTGAGTTGCTATGCTTGAGGTTTCTGCATTTTAAGCTTCAGAACATTTTTCACTGTTACCAGAAGTAACTAGATCCAAGGACAAGCATTATCAGACATGCATTACCGGTGCGGTGATATCCATTGACAACAGTTTTTCTCGCCTCCACTGCGAAAGCTTGTGAAGTGTCGAGAGAGCTCATTGGCGACTAGCTCCTGGAATATCAACTCGGCAACACGGAATCGTAATGACAATACATCAATGATGCGCAATTGGTATATGCAATACGCCGGGGACATGTGAAAAACCTGCAATGATTGCTGCAATGCACGTGCACCGCTGTTATTGACACTGCGTGAATTATAAAAATAATGATGGTTCAGCGAACTGGGAGCGTGGGGGTAAACACAGACCCAAATCAAAGAGGAGGCACACAGCATGAGCGTTCGTGGTGTATGCCTCCTCTTTGCTTTGTGTCTGTGTTTACCCCCACGCTCCGAGTTCGCTGAACCATCATGAATTACCAACTAGCCCACCTTTCCATCCTATTGCAATGTTATAAAAATAAAGCGCGCTAGTCAGCAAAAGCTTCAGCGTTGGCTGCTTCAAGTTATTGAGGAATATTTATCCTCATTCAAACGAAAAATATTAAAAACAGTGATATCGCATATCACAGATCATCATGATTATGTGTGATATGCAAAACTGTGAGGCATGCTCATGGACTGTTAGGGTCGCATCTAGCCATGCTGTCAAATCAAGCGTTTTATATTCAACGATACCGAAACATGCCACTGCACATGCTACGTAAACGTGAACGAGGCGCTGGTAGAAACAGTGCGTGCACCAGTATGCACCAGCGCACTCCAGTGAAAATTCGAGCGCTTCCAGCTCTTCCCATGTGCACCAGTGTCACAGCGGTCAAGCCAGCACCCCTACCACTAAGACCCAGCTGTTTCCCAGTGCGTCCAGCGAAGTGCCAAAAAATATCAGCGTGTACCAGTATTTCCAGCGTGTACCAGTGCCAAAAAAACCTACTGGCATCGCGCTGGCGACGCTATTTTTTTTGCAATATGATTCGTGTGAAGTGAGCTTTGTGCAAAAAATTATCTAGTAATTACTAATAGGAAAATTTTGAACTGATCACAGGGTATACAGTTTTGCGCACATGGGTCAGCTCTGGACAGTTTTGTACAAGAGCTAACAAAACAAGGCATATTTGTTTTAATAGTACAATAGTTACGTCTCTAAGAAAATTAAAGTGTCAAATATGAAGCAGTCAACCTTTACCTTACATGCTTCATTTTCACACCTTCGGCGTATGTAATAAACGCGAGCAGTAACTGGTTAAATACGCCTTTATAGAACGTATAGTTCATCTTCAAGGGTGAACTCTCTTCTTTCATACAGAGTGAAACTGAATTTCACTCCATTTGATGCTTTGCCAGAGTACACTCTGAAAAGTAACTTGGCCTTTCTACACCTGCGATACCCTCCGCAGTTTTTAGAGTGGCTGTGGTATCAAAAACAACAATTATTGGCGTGAATGTTAGTTGTTCTACGAGAGAAAGCAACAGAAAAATTATTGACGCACGTTGCATATAGGCACACAGTTAATTTGCCCAAGCAGTACTATATGAAAACTAGAAAGTGAGGGTGGTCTGAAGGCATGCAGATGTTCGTTGGATGCGTCAGCGAAGTAGAAATGAACCAATGAGTGGTGCTTGTAGAGGTAAAAAGTTCCCAGTGAAGAAACGACATGCTCGAGATATCAATCGTGAACTTATTTACAGCGCATCACCAAAAAACACAAGAGAGAGAAGGAGCAAAAGAGAGTGCGCCACTTGTAACCACTTCAGTAAAGTGCGGCAAAGCAGTGCTTAAAACGTTCCTCGTGACCTTCGGTCAACAGGTCTGCTGGGAGGCGTCCCCGGGCAGGAGTGGATATAAGGAATGACATAGCGAGAAAAGTGCATTAGCATTGGCGGCATATCCTGCCCAAGGCGATAACATTTTTTTTCTACGCCTTCGAGATACACGTAGTCGAGTTACGAGCCGGTACTTCTTATATGCAGAGAAGCAGGTGCTTCTAAGCACGAGAATAAAAATAAAAAAACAACACTCCTGTGTTGTTCCTTTTTTCTTGGCAAGTGGATCCAAACAGAGAATATTTGCAGCTCTAAATCAGGTGCCCAGTGAGAGCAACACCTTAAGCCCGAGCTTGCGCTGTCAGACACTTTGTTGCCTGTGATATCGGAAAAAACATTCACGTTCGCATGCTTATTAGCTGCTAGGAATGCTAATTTGCTGCTTCGTAGTTTTTCTTCGGTATTTGTTTTACTTACATTGGTAATCCCTTTATCAGGTAATGTCTTCGAGGTCACACAATCGATTCAGTGTCTAGGGTTAACGCCCTTTTCAACTGGTTCTCGTAAAGCAAGTTTCTCTGATTTTTTTTTTCCATATTATAGGAGTTCATCGCTCAAAATTAAGCTGAAGAAAACGCATACTTCATTTCTGGAAGCACATGTGCTCCTTTCGCGACCAATATAGCATGTAGATTTGTAATTATTTTGCATCGTTTATACGCCCACAATTTAGGAGCTCTGCCATATTGTTTGCACACCGGAGCTGTTGGGGCGAAGTTGCTGTTGCGCAGATTATGAGCAGGTGCTTTCAAAACAGCGAATGTGGTATTGTACAATAGCTTTCTAGATGAAGCATTAAGATCAACACAGTGGCAGCTTTGTAGAAAAAACAGTAATGACGAAAAAGGACAGGCATGTGTGTATTTGTGTGTATTTCTCCTAAGTGTCATCGTTTTTTTTTTCGGTCACCATCACCTATGCCACTATATGATGAACTTATCCCTGTTAAATTAGTCCATATATATTATGAAGTCGTACTTAGAAGAAGGTATTCATCTTTTTTGAGAAAGATATCCACTCGAGAATTTTCAAAATATCGAAAAAAGATATTTCTGAGTTTTTGTATGACTATCTGAAGGAAGTAAAATAGGAAGAAAAGAACGGCAGGAGGGGTTAACCAGCCTAAAGACGGCCGGTTTGCTACCCTGCGCATGAGAGGGGGATGGGAGAGGTGAAAGATAGAGAGCAGAGAGGGAAGAGGGTGCGCTTTCAAGTGATGAGCACAAAATGTTCAACAAGTCAGCCTACTACCAAAAGCTTCTCTCGCCTGCAATATAAATTGCTCTTTTTAATTACTAAACCTCAAACTCTCATTCTCCCAGACAAAAATATTTCCAACGCTAGAAAGGTGCTCCAAGCATGCTACCGGCTAAATTAATAAATAGGCTGAAAGGCAGGATATGGTTTGAGACAGTTGAGCATAGTGTATAGAGGGTGTTTCTGGCTGCGCAGGTGTAATTATCGTGTCTTTCTAGACGTATGCTCGTATGATTTTGGTGTTTCAATTTCCTAATTATTCCGGTAATGAACAAAGAGATAATAATTACCCCTTGTGCGTGAACGCTCACTAGTAAAATGGTAGTTTTCTTCGCACAATCCATATTAACTTTCAACCTTGATGCCCGTTGTCCTAATTTCGAAATATATACTTACTATATGGACACCTGAAACCAGGATTTGTTTTTTTTTTTGCACGGATGCTGAAACGTTAAAGAACAAAACGCACCCAGCTCGCGCAGCACTGCTGCACAGTTATTGTTGAAGCAGCGTTTCAGCCAGCATGTTGAAAGTAATAATAAAAAAAGCTTTGCCTGAAACTGTGAGCTGGGTAAGTGCACTGTATTCTATTGATGAAATACACAGTTATAAAACTACGCATTTGAAAAAGCGAGTACAAAATACACAGAAATATCTTTACGTAAAAATGCGGCAACAATTTTTGGCAAAACTACTTTTCAATAAGGCTCTTTACAGGCTAGGGAGACAAAAGGAAAAAAAAAGTATTTGAGAATACACAATTTCGCCATTTATGAAGCGAATAAGTCCGATATTTCACAGTCTTCGGAAGAGACATACACTAAATAGAATAATACGCCGCTGTTCCTACGGAGCATGGTCACCACGAAGCTTATTGCATTCTTGGTTATCATCCATGGGGTTGGCGAAATACCCAAGAAATCACTTCATTAGGAGGGCAAACACAGCGTACGGGACAGAAGTATGCCCCATAGCGAATATTTGAGCAATGTTTAGAACGATCTTGACTTCGTAATGTGCCACTAGAACTAAGCTTTAGGAATGTTTTCGCAGCCATAAGGATACTCCATTTGCTATACAAAAGTTGCACGTAACAATATATGCTAGATAAATAAACATGATTGCCAGTGCACCAATAGTGCTAACACAAAAGCCTGCATTCATATAAATGCAGTGAAGCTCCACGCAGAGCACAGGTAATAAAAAAATCTACACATACTGTTTAACATTCAGGCTTGAATATAGAAGTGTCCCATGTGTTTGTTCTTCAGTCATTTATTCTTATAGTTATCTTGACGTGAATTTTGGTAAACCTATAAACCCGCATTGCCCCCAGAGAAATCGTTTCCACAAGTAATATGTCTCTTTCCATATTTTCCAGGCACAGGGGCATTTTCTAACAAACTATCTCCGAATTTTGCATGTTTAATTTACCCGGTCCTACATAATCCACTGCACTGAAAAGAATGACTTTTCAGCATCCCTAGAACATTTTAGATGCCTGAGAAAACAAGTCGTCAGAACCATTAAATAGTTTCTCCCGTTTAAACGAAAACTATAGTAAGCCGGTTTTATGCGGCAGTTTGAATCCTTACGGGCGATTAATACTTAAACGTGTTAATGAATTTGCAAGTGATAACAGCGCACTTCAGTCGGGTGTCAATTTACGCAATGCAGCAGGTCGAACACGAAATCAAACTTCTCGCAAACTTCATGTGCCTGTGCTGGAAACCTTTGGTCGGGTTTCTTAAGAAAACAGAGATAAAGCAAAGTTTTTGTAAGTTATCGCGAGTGTTCTTTTTAGGTCGACGCTTTTTATAGTAGTGGGGACACCCCATATTTCATACAATTTACGCACAGAAGCTCACTGGGAGCTTCTTCCAGACAAGTACGCTGATGTAACTTTTAGTAACGCCGTTTGGCATGCTGCTTTTAGACGCTCAGGCGCGTTTTAACTATAACCTCACCGAAAGCACCACCAGAAAAACGGAACGAGTAGCACACACAAACGTGTGCCATCTGTGTTACTAGAGCAAGTATCGCCGCCGTAGAAGCGCTTGTCAATTGGTTTATCTAATAATAGAACTTCGTCTTTCCAGAGTACGTATTCGGCGCAGCTACAAAATGACGCCTCACCAATCCGAACACATGCTCTCCTTACAGACCAACAATATGGATTTTTTTTTATGGAGAAAAGGATTTCCTCATTTCTGGGCTGTTGCACGAGAGTACGAAAGTCAACGTCACAGCCTCGGCAGTGAATTTCTTGGAGGGTCACGTGCTAACAGCACAGAGAGGACTACGGTGGCGCCCAGAACACCTTGAGTGAAAAGCTCTATACGTGAGAGCTTAGCATTTGAGCTGGTGCGTTGTTAAACACCGCGACGCAGGCTCTTTAACCAGTCATGGCGGCTGCAGTTTAATGGCTTCCAAATGTGAAAGCAAACAAGTGATTAGGTTAAGCACACGTTAACTGGACACAGAAGAGACAAAATGCGTTCCTCGTTCTGGCAGATTTTTTTCTTGATTGATATGTGGGGTTTAACGTTCCAAAACCACCATATGATCATGAGAGACGCGGTGGTGGAGGGCTCCGGAAATTTTGACCACCTGAGGTTCTTTAATGTGCACCCAAATCTGAGCACACAGGTATTCAGCATTTTCGCCTCATGAATGGAAAACGCAAGATTTTTTTTATTCGTGCTGCCACATGCAGCACCGTCACAGTGTCGTCAGAAAGGGATTGGTGAGCGAGGAAATGCGCCAAAAGAGAATACAGGAGCAGCGCCTTGAACTTCCAGCCAAAACGGCTTTGATTGAATACATATTAACGTTGTGCACCTGGTCCTACATAGTTCATAGCTGACAAAAAAAAATAAAACTCATTGTTCTTTAAGGGAACCAGACAACTGAAGCACAATGTTTCTGAAAATTTTGTCAACAAAATTTCTCAAACAAGAACAATGCTTTAAAAATAATGAGTCATGCCTGACATTTCATGTGTGAAGATTTTGGCGTGGAATCTTAACACGAAACTTTTAAAGTATGACCTTCATTTTATCGTCCAATAAAGAAAACATGCGGTGACAAGACAACCACCAGTGAAATAATTTGACACTCGAAGGTGATTCATACTTTTGCTTCAGCGTCTCTTCAAAGCCCCCTACTTTTTTCCCCGTATGAGTATACTGCAGGCCTTTCATGGCGTATGCCGGAATGAAGACCATGAAATACATACAAGAACAACGAAAACACATTACATACAAGAAATAACAACAAGACGGCATGTAGATTCACCCGAAGGTCTTCACTGTACCCGAACACGCGTAATCATATATCGTGGTTTTAGCCCGTAAAAGCCCAGCATCAGGATCGTCCTTTGCCACCATTCCATTCGGTCCTCATGATCGCGGACGAGGGGAGGCGCCAGCCACTATGAGGCAGATTCGAGTGGCTCTCCGCTGGTCAGGATCAAGAAAGGTGAGAATATGAAATAAAGAGCGACACAAAATAAACGTCGTCAATAGAACGTTCGTTCCCACGACACGAAGAACCGCCGACAGCGACCACCACCTGGAAGCAGGTGCTGTTCTCCCTATGTCCCTCTCTGTGTTACGCCGTGGGAAGCACAGCACAGGTGTTGCTCGACTCGGGCAAGGAGAAAGCCTGAGATTCCTCCGAACGCTTGTCGGCTCTCTCGCGCTGCTACGAGCCACAACGTAACGAAGCCGTTGTCGCGGTTACCGTTTCCCGAGGAAGAAAGAACCGAGAGTCGACCCCGACGCCGTCACCTGCCTCTGGAGACGGGGACGCTTCGAGCAGTCCGGCGGCGGTCACCTTTCTTGGGGGCTCTTGCTCTCCGGAGATCGTGAGAACCCATTGTCTCCCATCGGGCTGGTCATTAGCGCTGTAATTTTCGGACCTGACGCAGTCGTGGCCGTAGCGACGTACGTTTGCACGTTCGGAAGCATCTCACCTGCAGGGCCTGGAGATGTGAGCCACTTGGAGGTGCGGGGAACTTTAGGGACTCCCACGAAAATGTGGAATGGGGAATGACGCGAATAATTTTGATGTCTCGAGCAAAACGGTGGTTCTTCATCGGCACCTGCTGAGTAGACCTAACAGAGTAACGTCTACCGTTTTGACGCACCAGATGACAAACATAACTTATGCCTCGCCTAATATGATTCTTCCCTTTTTCTTAAATGTTTCACATACACATTGGTTGCATGTTTCGGGAGTGATTGGCAATGATGCCCACATCGAAAAAAGACACCTGTTTCTACGATGCTACTTCACACGTAAATGCTTGATGAACGAAGGTGACATCAGCTTCTATATTTTCCAGTTATTTTTTCCTTTCCTACTGAACAAAACAACTTTTTTTCTTCAATCAACTTGGTAATTCATTGTTTTGGTGCACCCTTAGTATTTATACCGTAAATTATAGGGGACATAGACATTAATCCTATTTCTCTGTGCGTCTGGTAATCATCTAGCGATGACTTGGTATGCAGGTGGCTCAAAGGGAACGATCAGTTCTCTTCTAAATAGAGTGAGCATAAAAATACAGGAAGCTGTTTTTGTGTTTTGTTTCAGTAATGTTTCCAGCCTTATTCTCAAATAAAGATGACTCAACTTTTCAAATATTGGGAGCGTCAGCGCTTCGCCTATGACCATGCACGAAACAATTCGGTATGAAAGGCGACTCTCCACTTGTGATTGCTCCACTTTGTCTCTTTTACTTTCGACACTGTTTGCCCAACGCTATATACATTGACAAAAACGTGAAAACAGACTCATTACGTAACAGCTTGTGCACAGTATGGCTTACCAGAAACACTTTGTGTTCACATATACGACAATACTTGCTGCTCTTCTCCATAGCCACGCTCCAAGATCAAGGATACAACAAAAAAAGTCAGACTGTCTTTGTCGCTAACCCTAACGTGACACATATCGAACCCTATGTGAATTTACATGGTAACTCCTTGTCTGAAGGTCGCACCTCCCGCGACACTTGAAGAAAAGCGTAATGATCGCCAAAATAGAGTTACATCATTTTTAAAGGTACTTGTATATGTGGATAGTGAGGGCTAGTCAAAAAGAGTAACAATACCATTTTTTTATCTTACACTGCAGGAGTGCATGCCTTTGAGATTCACCAAAGGTACGCTGAGCATTAAGGTTGTAAGATAGACCCCGAGACCAGAGTGCCGGAACGCGTCACGGTTGAAGTCCTACCGCGGCTCGCAACGAGTCCGACGTCTCTTCAAGAAGACGTTGACCGCTCCGTTCCCAAGACGCAGCCACGGAAGCGCGTCGGCTTGTACACGCACGCGTGAATGAAGGTGACAGGAGCTTGAATGAAATTGCCGGAAGCCCGTAGTAAGCGTGCTCACTCACCTGAGCGCTTGAGGAGGAACTCCCAGGGCAGTAGCCTCTGTGAAAGAACTGGCAGTGCCTTCGAAACAGTCGGTTCTAGAACTACGCAAGAAAAAAAAACAGAAAAAACAGTGATTGGTATTTTCTAAATAAAAGCGTTTAACAGCACGGAAGAGTGACGCTGAATTTGCGTAACTTGACAGGTTAGCTTTTGAGAGGAGAAAATTTGGTGCGGCACGTCAGGAGTTCATCATCGAGGAAGACAGTTTCGAATCAAATGTGAAGCACTGGATGGGACAGCCACAAATCGGAATGTTTCATGAAGTATGTTTAGCAGCTAACTCTTTCATGATTCGAAATAACGTAACTATAAAAACGCTATCTCAAGGAAGTAGGACAGCCCCAGAGAACGAAGTCGTTTTCGTGCTCACCGCAAACGCGAAACGGCGAGAAGACAGTACACACCGCAGCAATGGCTTTTGTCTAGAGCACCCAGTCACCCACGTCAGCTGCAGGTCTTTTGCAGAAACATAAAAAGACTGACGCCATAATATTAGCAAATATAATCGCACCGCACGCTACGCTATTGTGCTACAAATAAAGCATTAACAGAAGCTTTTATATAACCTTAAGCAGCGGCTGCAGGTGACACCAGCGTCCACAGACACGCACTTGACCGCTCTATACACCTTTTCACAGGAAGGAAAAAAAAACACCGCCATGGGCTGTGCGCGGGAGTACAAAGGCTAAGGGCGCGGCGTTGCCAGTGCATTTTCGAGGGGACGCGCCAATTCGCATAGCCCAAGGAGGGTTATGGTGGTGCCCAGGGAGGCGTTTATGAAAAGGTGAATAGGCGAGTGTGATGCTGACTGCAACAATCAACTGCTGTTTGCCGAGTTAGCCCGAACGACTTCAATTTTAGTCCGCCGTGATGGTGTGGTAGTCGCGGTGCTCCGCTGCTCACTTGGAGGGTCACGGGTTTGATCCCGCCCCCTTGGCTGCATTTCGAAGGAAGCTAATGCTAGAGGCATGTGTAGTGTGTGATGTGAGTGCACGTTAAAGGACAGCTGATGGTCAACATTACCGAAGCTGTCCACTATGCCATCTCTCAAAGTCATATACTGGTTTCGGGACGTTAAGCCTCAAATATTATGCGACTGCGTACTTTTGATCGGAGTTAGCAGCTGCGTGCAAACCGATAAAGTGACGCAGTCTTAGAAAGTGGCATCCTTTCATGCTCATTCGTGCGAAGGAGCCTATACTCTTTGCGTGGTTTCATTCCTGCTTTAGCGGCGCTTGTAAGCAACTTTGACTAGCTTTCGCTCGCACATGGAATATACGACGGGCGGGGTGACGTTTCGGGATATAGCTTCACATAGAATATGGCAGCGACGACAAAAAATGTACCGCGGGTATTCATATAATTGCTACCGCAATAAAGCATAGAATTCATCCTTGAATATTCATTTGGCTCCACACCCTATGGTGACTCTATATAACGTGACAAATTTCACTCTTTTTTTCTGTGTGATAAGGTTCCCGCGTTGCTAAGTAAAGTTTACCTACAAGACAATCGAACTATTTTTTTTCTGTGAAGAATTTCATACGTCCAAGTATACGCCATCAACCATACTCCTATTGCATCGTCTCTGCTCAAGAAAGTTTTTCCACACGCGCCATGGCGGCTGGTGCGGGACTCAATTATGGCAATGCCACTTGCTTGTTATTTTCGTACGTGTTGCTTCGAGTCAAACGCCTTCTTCAGCAGGAGTGGTGTTTTCGTAATTGTGCATGCAATTGAGAAAAAGCGGCGTTATCAATCTCACTTCTAGGGTCGCTGTTCAGCCAACTTGCTTTATTGGAGCCATATCAATGGTATTTCTACGATGTGTTCACCTGAAGAATTGCACGCAGCTATTGTGATTTGAACATGAGGCAGTGGCCATGAAGGGCTAAGAAGAGATGCACCGACTGATTGATGATTCTTCCTGCACCAATATGCCAATGTTGGGTTTGCTAAGAGATGCCCCAGCTAAGTGTAGCTAAGAAGACCAGAAAAACTAACAAAAAAGAAACAATAAAACACTTGATAACTTTGTCCAATAGTGGTTTTTAGACTCGAAGAGAATCAGCTCTTCATTTTGGTTTTACAACAGTCCCTATATACATAGATGTCGAGGCCTAGTCCTGATGTTTTCATCATCACGCCCATTGCTGTTACGATGTCGGGTGTCTTGGCTTCATTATATGAAATTATTTCAATTAGTTCTATAAGAAAGACAACTGAGAGAAATTTGTAAGCCGATGGCAGTTTCCTAAGAATAGTGCGAAAGACAGAAGAAAGAAAAACAAGTATCGGTGTCATCATTTTTCACGCAGTTTTATAACGTCACATCAAATGGCCTTTATCTTGTCGTTTTGATAGGTTATCCTATCGCATACAATAAATTGAATCACCGCAATAGATGGCTTCCAGGGGTGGCGATCCCTGGGGATAATGTATTCACTAGCAAGCTGCCGTATACTGCATCCGAATTGTGACTTTTGCTCCCGCAGAAGGAAACAATACATGGCTCTGCATGTGCATAAATTTGTTCCTAATCTGAAACAATATTATCAAACAGCTCTTTTTTTAAGGATATGCCTCGAATTTTTTTTTTCGTTCAACAAGAAAGAGGATGCCACTTACACACCTTATCCCGTGTATAAGGATGACATTCCTCTACTCAGGCTCTCAGGCTGTAACAAAAGATTGTAACAGCCTAAATTAGGCGCCATTTTCTGAGATAATATTGTCAGTTATAACCTCACGCACAAATAACCTGTCAGGCCTCCAAATGACCTGACGGGCCCTTATGACATCGTGACATTGGCGATCGCTCTGGCAGCTTGACAGATTGACAGCCACTACAGTATCACGTACTGAGGAAACCAACCAAAATAATTGCAACACGCGTTTTAACAATTATTCGCTTCTTTTTCGATGCTGTTGGAATTTCGTAAATAACCTACATGTTTGCATCCATAAAGCAGTGGTCATACAATTGTACATGAGATATACCCGGTTACTAGAAGAGCCAGAAAATTACCCGAATTTGTTAGTGCATACCACGCGCACCTCATCAGCAATGCATGCCCCATGTGCTGAGACAGCCATTCTACCAAGCATCCGGCGAACGCTGACAGGATGTCTATGTTTTAATGCTCGTGTTTAATATAACAACCCGCCCTGCTCTTCCTATTATGCTGAGTGTACACGTACACAAGTCGCTCTCACTTCCTTTTGTTGTGGAGAGTAATTTGGGCGAGCACCGCACCGGATGACGGTTCACCTTCCCACGATCTCACCTCGTGTTCAAAGAGAGAAAGTCATCCCGTTTGGCTGAAACACGCATTATTTCGAGTCAAGTAGCGAGGTGGGAGAGCTGAAACTTATGCTAACTTCAAAACTTATCAGTGGAAAAAAGACAGAGCTAAGAGAAGAGGACACAAACAAGGGCTGTCTGTTCTAGCGTTGGCGGCCGTCCTTCGATTACTGACTTTGCGTGGGTACCGTCAAATTGCCTTTCTTTTTCTCTCAAGCACTCGTCACCCTGTCATACCGTGCAGGTATGACACGGTCACCACGCAAACAACAAAACGTGCCTGTGGCATTGAAATTTCAGAACATTCAAATTTTCCTTATGTGTACTGTCGACCATTCTGGCTTTACAGCTTGTCAAGCAGAAATCTTTCTTTTCATGTCTGTGATTTTCGACAAAGCCTTTATAGGAAGTGCTACCACATGCATTTAGTTTTCACCGCGGGTAAAATTAAATCGTGTATGTATCCATGTTTTGCAAGCATGGTAGCGCGGCGCTTTGTGAACAGTATGATGCGCTTATGGATGGGTTTGCTGTTGTACATGAGCACTCCACATGCCGGCCAAACGCAAGCCTTTAACGCATCCACGCTAGCGCGTGCCATTGATCAATGGAAAGGCCTCTCATGATGTACTGTTCATTCGTGATCACGTGGCGTTTCGGCATAAAATACTAATTGAGACTATGCTCCCTACGCATATCTTTTTTATTCGTGTTTATTCGTTCTACGTTTACGTGTCAACCCGTTCAATTATGTATAACACCTATAGGTTTTCTATTATTGGTGCACGCTATCTTTCACATTAAGCAATTGTATACAAGGCTTTTAATTACTTTCATTTCGTCCATGTTTTTTTCTTTGATGAAAAGCGATGTATTTTCCCCCTCGCATATTATTCCTACTTGGAACCTGTGATGTATATGTAAATATAAAAAATACACCCATCTTCGAAGCACGTAAGCTCGGTTTGAAACGTGAGCTCTGAAGTGAAGTATATTTATTTATATTATACAGTTTTTTACAGTCGCAATGGTCTTATGCGATAGAAAACAAGACAGGCGGTCCGATTTTTTGTCGTGGTGGCACAGTAATGCTTACATATTTAGAACTATTAAACTGACTGCAAATTCACCTACACCGACGCGAAGGTAGCGGTGAACAATATATCGTCAAGCTCCTACAGCGATAGCGATAAAGCGACGCCACTCTTGAGTACACAGATGCGTCGTTCTGAAGTCGAAAGCATGCTGAGCCAATCAGCTGTTCCGAGCAACAATGTTTTGCGAGTCCTCATGGATTCCATTAGCGCGACCATCACCTCGCGCGGCTCCGATAGCTGCCTCACAGCGTTCCTGCTCTATAAATATTGGGAGCGTATTGCCGCCACAAGGTGATAACGTCGTATTCTGTGGACACTCGTGGACTGGCCCTTACTTCCGCGATGCGCTGGCGCCTGTACACATTTGGATGTGCTTAGAGGGCCCGACAAGGTCCACACTGATCGTGCATGCCCATCTTGCCGACTTCAGTAGTGAAGGGCCAGCTGAACGCACAAGTTATACTGGGTGTTTTTTAAATAATAGAAATTGGCAGATCCTATGTATAGTGGAAATCAATGATATGCAAAGTGCAAATTAGAAACGTTGATATGTCACTTTAATATCAGCGCAACCTTACGAGATCGAGGTAAATGATGACGTACATGACTTCCCTGTCATAATTATCATGTTTGGATGTGTTGTTTACCTTCGTCATCTATTCACGTGACGTGATACCAAATTTAGTATATGTGAATCTAGCGAAACAGCCGCGAGCACGCTATGAGCGTGGTATGTTGCCATGTTCTTACATGACACGCGTGTCAGGATTATCATGCATTGCACCAGTCACATCTCTCGTCATCCATTGACGTCACGTAACACCAAATTTGGTATATGTGGAGTAAGCAAAACGGCCGCGAGCGCATCATGAAGGGACCAATATACTCCGATGTAGCGCTGACGTGCGCGGACTCTGGGCATAGCGACGCTACGTTAGGAAAACGCGAGCACTCTATAGTCTGACGGCAGGCGCAACCGGCGCAGCCCGACGGCAACCGGAGCGAAATGTGACATGCTGCATTTCGCGCTGTTGCATTACCCAGACAGCATTGCGTCTATCTCGTTTCGTGACGGAGGGATGCCGGAGGCGCTGAAACGCGCATGCGTCGAAGCAACGCAGCGCGGCGCACGCCTGCGGTATATGCCTGGACTGGCGACTGGCGTGGCAACGCTGGCGTGATGCGACGAAATAAACGCCGACGAGCACGCGCCCCAAGTCACGTCGAAATGTGTTGGCGCCTTGACTGTGGCATGTAGTCATGTTCTCACATGACACGCATCTCTCGATTATCATGTTTGCACTAGTCACATACCTTCGTCTTAAGTTGGCGTCACGTAATACCAAATTTGGCATATACGAAGCTAGCGAAACGGCCGTGATTGTATCATAAATGTGGCATGTAGTCATGTTGTTAAATGACACGCATGTCATGATTACCATGTTTGAATGTGTGATTTACCTATGTCGTCCGTTCGCGTAGCGTAATACTGAGTTTGGTACATGCGAAGCAAGCGAAACGGCCGCGAGAGCATCATGAGCTTAGCATGCAGTCATAGTTTTACATGACACGCATCTCATGTTTATCATGTTTGCACCAGTATCATACTTTTGTCATCAATTCACGTCCCGTAATACCTAATGAGAACAGATCTTTAATAAACATCATATGGCAGTCAACCACCTGTTGCCTATGTTAAATGAAAAAATAATATTCTAAGTGATCTTACGTGCCGTAACATATGGTTACGAGGCGCGCAATAATGAATGGTTCCTGAACTTTCGACCATCGGCTCGTATTTAACGTGCACCGACATTGAAGAAGAAGAATAATGCTTTATTTTTCAATGAAATTGCTTTCAAACATTTGTGCGAAAACATCCAGATCCGTAGCCGACATGGCTAATTAATTATCCGTTATAGACAAGGCATATTTTAATTAGCGAGTAAAATCTTTACATAGAGAATTCAATCACAGATTACAAAATCATATGGTGACATGTAGGGAAAAAGAACAGAAATAATTTGACATGTACATATATTCATCAAACACGGCCGTATAGCATTTCGTCGACGTCCAAATGCGAAGGCTGTGCCCCGGACTGAACCAGTGACCTTTGACTGAGCCACATAGCACTGTAACCGGCACCTTGTGCCACCAGCACTACACGGAAAAACTTTGCCCCAGTTCAAGTTGCATTAAAATGATTAATATCAAATGCTAGTTAATTTAGATTTTACTGGCTAAGATGCTTGCTGGGACAATCTGTAGCATACCAGTTGTTTTATAAGTCCCTTAAACTAAACCCTATTTGACATATTAAGCATTCAAATTTAATGGCGATACAGAAACTGAGCGCATTGTGAGCAAATGTGAACGCTCACTTTTTTCAAATTACCACCCTGGCATTGCATTTTCCCCTGAATTATGAGTTCAAGCGTGAGGACGACGAATGCGATAATGCCATTTATAAAAATGGCATTTATAAAAAAGTCTGCATTGTCACGAATAAACACTATATTTGGCAACACAATCTCCACAAGTGTTCTCACCGTATACTCGTGGCTGAATCTCGATAACATCACAGGGCCACAACCGATACGGAAAAGGCCGCAGAGGTTCTAATTGTTCGGAAAGGTTCTTTCCAAAAACGCACTCCCTATTTTACGCATTGCAATTTGAGTTAACCACATCCCAGTGGCGTCACCAGATGGTGGAATACCGGGCCCGTGCCCCCTTCTCCCTCTCCTGAATTTTTCGCCACAGCATTAAGAGCATAACATGACACCTGGCCGCATCTGCTTACGTGGCCCTCTCTGCAAATTAACGTTGCCCCCCGCCCTTGAAAAAATTTCTGCCATGGCCCTGCTAGAGCCGTCCTTGTGACACGCAAGTTCTTGCAGATCTCCGTCTGACAGATAGAACATTTGGAAGGAAGTACTACTAGTAAGTATGATTATTATCAATCAGCGAATGTAATTGGCTTTCGCCCATTAACTGACATTTTGAGTAGTTACATGGGTAAAGCTATCTTTCGCTAATCGCACTACAATGCGAATCGGTATAAATGCTGCTTGGCATTTCGTTCATGTCGTCTGCCACCTTAATAACAGCGAAGCTCTTTAAGTTCAGCATTCTTAGTAACGCTTGTGGTCATCCCTAACTGCTATGCGCCAAAGACATTGAGTAAATTTCACCTCACGCTGGTCCACTGAAAATGAAGGCAATGGTTACCCCAAAAAACAGGTAGGTATGTGCCAAAGATATCAGTGCGGGCTATCAAAAAACTATTATCATCGTTAAGATGTGCGCGGAAACGGGGTAAGTCTACAACTTCCACTGAAAAAGAAAAAAAAAACAGCAGAAGTTATCCCAACAAACGACTTGCGCTTTGCCATAGTCACACCACTGTCGCACGACACCTTAAGTTTATATTAGGTGGCGCCTGTATGGCCACCTCAAAGATTAACAGAGTGTTTAATCACGAGCAGTGTCACGACATATCGGGGCATCTTAAGCAATGACTTCTTTGTAAACCTGTGTAGCTCTATTCCTACCAAAACGCGTTTTAAAGGAGCCGTGATACAACATATCTGAACGGCTTGCAGTGAATAGAAATGCGTTAGCATGACAAAAGGAATGCCACCAGCTTCACGATTTCATCGGTGCCCGCCAAGCGGAGCTGGTTTAATTTTTGTGGCACCAGCCCCTCTTGCTCGTGTAGTGATATTCTTCAAGCCATGCGACGATTTTTCTTCTATATTATAAACCTCTACTGGCTCGTGCACGCCTTTGAACGAGGTGGCGACCAAGCTCGAAGGTATAACCAAGGGCCCAGTGAAGGTGCAAAAGCGAGCTGCAGTGCAACGGTAATGCTATATAAGCTCTGCCTGAGATGAAAGTGAGTGCGAGTGTCTTTCATCATTATTCTGACAGTGTCCTTCCGTTACCGAGCGAGTGGATGAACATCTGTATCATCTGTTGGTCACAGAAGGAACAAGCACAGGCTCATTTTCTCGTTCATGAATGGAGAGTGCGAACACGAAAAAAAAACGAAAGAAAAAGTTAAGGAAAGTATAACAGCGATTCCACTCTGTCTTTATTTGGAGTCCTCACTCGACGCTTATACGAATCTTCTTAAGGAAAGACGTTAACTATACCTCGTGGGTCACAAGACTGCTGGAAGAGTGTGTCATGATTACCAGAGAGAGCTGATATGCCTCTTTGGAAGAGAGTCAGTTGCGCGGCAAACCAGGACTCTAAAGAGAGCGTCGAATGACTATTTTATTAAGGTGTATAACATGATTCACCACCAGCTAGCTCTGGTTTCTGGTATAATGAGCTCGCTTTCAGAAACAAAACAAAAAACTTCTGCCGTAACATGTTCGAGAATTAAACCGCTCATATACTGAAATTTCTTGCCCACAGTGGCGGACCAGCGACAGAGAATACGAACTACAAGTTTCATATGAACGGCTCCGAGATTTCATGAATATAGCTAAGGGGTGGTGCAATTGTAAGAAAGCATGGGTTTTTACTGAATGAGTAAAGAGTATACATATCTAGGGTATCGCATGAACGTCTGCCTATAGCTTCCAGGCAATGCCTTTTCTATTAGAGAAGGCGCTGTTCCGGGCATTGGCATAGGTTAAAAGAACGTGAACACATACCTCACAAAAGCGCGTGTTCCTGTTCGTTCAACCTAACCGCACATTGGGACCGGCTACACTTTTAACTTCTTTTAGCTTCTTGGTAACAGTTTTCACCTCTAGCTAAAAAAAATGCCACCGGTCCAACGACAATTCCACGATAAGCACTGCAGCCATATATTTGTAAACGTACGTAATATCGCCACCCACTCTCAGCACAGTGTTCACTTCACGTCTCGCTCAAAGAATGCCACTGGTCTAACGAAAATGCAATGAGGAACACTGCAGCCATATATTTGTAAGCTTACGCAATATTGCCACCCGCTCTCAGCACAATGTTCCCTATACTTATGCTGTCATCTGTTACAAACGCTGTAAAGACACTGACGCACGAATTGATACTAAGGGGCAGCTTAACTCTGGCCTCATCCGACGCATTCGCCTAATGCGCGATGCGATGGGGATATGTCCGCCCAGTTGCCGTACACCAACCCTGGAACGCATGGGTGCCAGCCTGTGTACAGAAGCCTGCGAACGTTCGCTCTCAAAAGAAGGTGGCGCTATTAAGAACATTCCTCCATCCAATCTTCGTGATCTTCAGCCATAGACGCACTTGCCGATACAAGAGGCGTGATGCGAGTGCAATAGCCCAACTCCAATCTTCGCAGTTCAAGGGGAGCTACATGCATGCAGGTGTTAATGCCGTGCCTCTTAAACAACACCTTGCTAGCGTGTTCCTGGCGTGCTGGAGGTGCAAAATACCGGATCACAATCGCCTCTTGAAGGCAAGGAGAGTGTAATATAAGCTGGCAATCGGGGTTCACACGCGTCAATGACTTTCGCGGTGCCTAATTAGGAAGGTGTGGCTTTGGGCGCAACTGCAGGATAATTTGTCGACTCGCGTTACAAAACGCCAGCGTGCTCCTTTCTTACCCGCTGCTACTCGGAAACGCCTTATCAAGCTCTTGCGTAGGCTGAATGCGATGTATTGAAGCCGCGAGGTGCGTTAGATGCCATTGTGGGTCGGTGAGGTCAAAATAAAACATTTTGGAAAAGTAAAATGGCTATATAGGTGAGTACGTACAAGAATCAGCTAAAGACTCCCATGAACAACACAGGCTACGTGCATGCATGAGAACGGCCATTTTCTTTTAAAACTTCTGGCATTATGTTCACCGTCCAATGGCGATTGTACGAGTAACTTCCCAGTTCGGCAGGTCGGAACGCAGCGCTTCCATAGAATATGGGAGGTCCCTGTTCTATTCGTCTCAACAGATGTGTGCACAGCATGACATGCCTGCGGAACAGGTTTGCTGCTGTAAAAAGCTCTTAGCCTGCTGTGCTATATTAGTTAGCACAACGGGAAGACGCACCTGAAAAGGCAACCATGCTCAATGACGTTGAAGAAAACTTTTCCATGTGGTTGACTTGCTGTCTTGATGCCCGGATGAGCAACGAGGTGTATATATTCATGAGAGAAATTAAATCTGCTAAGACATCAACAAGCAGAACAACGCAAAGTACTTAAAATCGACGGTTCCGACTTGGCTTATTTTAGAGTCTGTCGTATATTGAAAACTTAGCACTTTGCGACTTCCTTGTATTAACGCCTGCGTGGAGTTTCTTTGTTTTCCTATAATAGGAGAGGTTTGTGAGCTTTACAACGTAACCTGACTGATACATAATGCACTATCACTGATATTCACTGATATCACTGATATCACTGATATTCACTTAGCCACGGTTAACTAGAACATTTGTATCTTGCGTTTTCAATTTAGTGAGATTGCTTATTCTGTGATAAATGGCTGCATTATGCTGTAAGGTATTTTTCATTTCAAAGTCAAATAGTGGCTTTCATTCTCATCCCTGAACTTTCTATTGGTGGAAATAAAACCATTACCATTTTACTATTTCTAGCATAGGGACGCATTACTCTAATGTATATTAGCATAATGAACCGCACAGCACATCTGTATATTTGTATATTATCATGTATATGCGCACAAAAGATCAAGGCTGCATAATTTGTGAATCGCACAATCATACTGTGTCGAGTAAACCCGCACATCGTTTTCCCGCATTTTATTGAGCTACAATTTTGTGAAATGCCACTGATTGGCACCTCTAATTATATAATGCAAGACTAACCGGGATATTTACTTCGGCTTGTAGCACTGCAAGTATACCGAAAGTGGATCAAAAGCCAATTTTGTAGTGGAAAAAGGCGATCTGTGTGTTGCATCGTCACGGTGCGATATGCATAAACTCTGGACACTAGAGAAATCGTCACAAATCACTTTTCTTTCAGCTGTTGCGTTACGGCGAGATTCTGAATTTTGTACTTATTTGCCCACCCCAGTGCTGGGTAGCCAACTGGATGCAATTCTGCCAAATCTTTCGGCTTTCCTCTTCTTCTCTCTCTTTCCAGATATTAAAAATATTCACGGTCATTTGAATGATTAATAGTAAGTGCTCCACAACTCATTTTTAGCCAGGTTTTGTTTCGTTACGGAGTAGGGTACTGTCATAAAACGTTGCAAAGAAGAGGCCGCAGTAGTGAAAACTTGTGACATTCCACTCCTCTTTAATGCTCGCTCGATATCCTACTATAGCTGTGCTTGTTGCGAAAGCTGATGTGTCATTGTGGAAGACGACCGAACTAGCCGGAACTCGCCGAAGGGCCAGCAGGACATCCCTACACACAGACATCCCTACACAACACAGACATCCACAGACAACACAGACAACACAGACATCCCTACACAACAACGAATCGTTTGAAAGATCGCTACGCTTGGCGAGGAAAATGACGCGCTGCAGAAAACTCACGAAGAAAAGTTTGAGGGCTCATTTCACAAATCCTTAATGAAAACGAACAGATAATAGAGCCAAGGAACGTAGGTACAGAGAACGTTAATTGCACTGTCTCAAACGGCCCCTCAAATGCCTCTAAAAATCTAAATAACGAGTGCGTTTTCCATCTCAGCGTTTTCCCTCTCTGAGACACAATTAGTGACGCCAACAGTCTGCTTACGTGACGTGAGGATGAAATGGATTGTCGACTTGTCGATGTAAAAAAAAAAAGATATCTGCTGTGAACGGTCGCTTACCCTTCTTTGCCGTGCAGTCGGGTGCCCACTCAGACATGCTTCGCATGGCTATACCATGCGCGATAAACGGATTTTGCTACGTCTTACCCGTTTGCGGCTGCGCAAGTAGAGATAGCATCGAGCTATCAAAAAGCGGTAAAGCTTGACCGGCTCAACGCCTATAGTGCTGACTTTCCGCGTGTTTTATGAAGCAATAAGTAGTGGGGGCGAGACGGCGCCTGCATGAAGGGCAGTGAAGGTGAGGCAGAAATCACTCTCTCACATCTATACTCGGTGTGGTTTAGGCGCCCTTTGAGCGTATTGGAGCGATTGTCACAGAGATATCAAGAAACTAACCCAGTGGAATACACAATTTACCACCGGCACCGACTGAACCTGGAACATTCGAATCCTAAAGTACTAGGTCCGGAATGTGCCAGGGGCGCTCGACACCCTTTCACTCCATTTTAAAATTTTGATTCGCTGCGATCAAGTGTGTTTTTTGTGGGCTTTACCTCAGCGGATAGCGAAATTGCCGGGTGAAATCCGGTAAAGCTTGTACAAGGCACTGCTTCGTTTAGAGAAGTGGAATTGCAATGAATTGAATTCATTCTCTATTACAGACACGTATAAATGAAAGCATGACCACGGAGAGCTTACAAAAAAAGCCGCCCAGTTGCGGCTTGATCAGTAGCACCGGAACTGATCAGCCCCTCAGTTGCGGTGCTTGTGTTCAACTTAACTAGTTATTACCGCTGATGGCAACTTTTGGATAGAAATTTCATGTTTCTGCTAGTTTAGTAATAAGTATGGCAGACTTGGCTTGACGTGTCACGAGGCTAGCTGTTACGTGCGCATGGCGGGAACATGTCATGCGGCTACCTATTATGCAATGCTGCGTGATTTTGGTAACGTAGCTGCATTCCACGCAATTTATAGTCCCGTGCCTAGTTTTTGCGTGGTTTTACAAGATTTCCAGACACGCGAGTACAAACATGATTTTACACGATTGTTGTCAAGTTACTATATAGTTATGTTATGTGAATTGATAGTTTGTCCCGTGAGTGTTGCCTGATTTTTATTCAGGTGACTATAGTAGTTACGAGATGTTACGTGAATTTAGTCACCAGACTACATGGGGAATGATGTTACGCGATTTCATTAAGGTGTCTGGTTTTGCGTGACATGCAACACTTGTTACGCGATGTTACGTGATATTGAGTCACATGACTGATTATTTCATCAAATTTATTTTCAATCTGAAAGACTGCCCTTTGGCATAACAAGCATACATAAAAAACACAGGCTCATCACACATAAATAAAGAAGTTACACTCATGCGTAAAGTTTAGGAAGGATCTGTGGAACGGTCCTCTTGTCCACTTTCGTCCGGAGGGCGACCGGCACGGTGACCCGCTGTTTCAAGATGACGAAGGATAGCTTGCTCTAGGCCCGGGCACGACCAGAGCAAGTGTGTTTGTTGTATTCCATGCCGGAAATTGGCGCAGGCGTTTCGGGAGCAAAACGAAACTTCAAGAGGACAAAGCCAACACGTACCGATTCATTGTGATGGAAATTGCTGTTCGCACAACTCGGTGCAATGCGAAGCAGAGCCTCGCTCTAGAAAAAGATGAATATGTGCCTTCCTCAGACAGGAGTGATCGAAGCTTAAGAACAGCAAGAAATAGTGACCAACAGGAAGAGGATTCTAAGCCACGTGGCACTCTGGTAGTTCTCGGTCGGCGTTCTTTTGATAGCATTTAAATTGTGCTGAACTTCACCATCTACACTAACCAATATTCTCTCAGTTGTGACCGCACTCCAAATTGACAGAAATCTGTGGCAGCTGTGGGTTATGCACACGCTTTATATTGCCACGTGGTCGGCAAGGTAAATGAGGCAGCATATGCGAGTCTAGACGGAGCTCTTTAAACGGCTGAACTAGTGCTCGGAAAATGAAATAGTGTAAGCACAGTCACCCACTCTTCTTTATCAATTGGACGTGTCATCATCATGTGTATACATACCTCATATGTAGATACCATCATCACAGTGTGTGCCAGCCCAAGCTCGTCTCGAATAAAGCTCTTCCTCATAAGTGGTGGAGGTACTGGGTGCGCTCACAATATCTTAAAAATACAAAAGTTGGACGCTTTGAGCTTATTGTGGCGAAGAAGCCACCATTCTCGGTATTGTGATCATCGCTGGAAAGCGTCGACTTTATTACGTCGACCACCCAACTTTCTGGCGTTATCTCTGCCGCTCGCGTAAGCTCTGAAATAAACGTGACAATATTAATAGAATGATGTCAAACAATGGGGAAGCTTCCCGAACATATAATGATACCTGAGGTTTTAAAACGTTCTAAAACGACGATACGATTATTACAGATGCAGTATAGTGGAGGGCTCAAGACATTTTGGCTATTTGGTGTTTACCGTCCACAGACATTGCATACTACACGGGCTTCTACCATTCTGCCTCCAGCGACATGCGACCACCGCAGTCAACCGAGCGCTGTAGCCACTGATCTACCGTGCCGAATCCTTCCCGAAGATTGCGACACCGGATCAACCGACATCGGCTAATTTCTCTTTTTAGATGACACCCGCATGCATCAAAGGGAGAAGATTGATTGATTGATTTGTGGGGTTTAACGTCCCAAAACCACCATATGATTATGAGAGACGCCGTAGTGGAGGGCTCCGGAAATTTAGACCACCTGGGGTTCTTTAACGTGCACCCAAATCTGAGCACACGGGCCTACAACATTTCCGCCTCCATCGGAAATGCAGCCGCCGCAGCCGGGATTCGAACCCGCGCCCTGCGGGTCAGCAGCCGAGTACCTTAGCCACTAGACCACCGCGGTGGGGCTCAAAGGGAGAAGGACGCATGATAATTTGTAGAAGCACTTCTCACAAACGTGGATGATGCCATGGCCTAGCCTTTTGCTTCAAATTTTTAAATTAAAAAAAAATGAATCGATGAACTGCTTACTCTGGCGTATAGGTCACGCACGTCAAGTGAGACTCGTATACGACACACGGCGCATTCCCAGATCGTGCACTCGCAAGATTTGCTAAATGGGTTCTCTCAGAGCGGCCCCCATCTTGGCTGCAAAAAAAAAAAAAAAGAAAAAACGGCAGCATGCAAGCGTACGAAAGGCACAGAGAAGCGACGCATTCACAGAGATTGGTTAGTAAATGGCACCCGTTTTCTGTGTATCATTATGTACACGCGTCGATTCATGGTCGAGCCAGCCTTTATGACTGATCACGGACTGGTCTTATCGACCGATTAGCAGAAACTTCAAATCATTAGCATTTTACTGTCAAGTATTGAACATATCCTAGCTCATGCTATCTACACTGTTGGATATAGACACACGCACACCGCACAAACACACTCGACCTACAAAGCGCGATTGCAAGAAACCTCTCGCATTGAATCGTAAAGTCACCACTTCCACGTACATATGTATAGCAGCTTCATTGAAATGCAGCGAGGGAGCACGCAGAAGGCATGAACCCAAGAAGCCGAAACACCTGCGCCGATGCGGAGCACGGCCGGGCCGCACTAAGCGGAAAAACCGAGGGCAAAGAAACACCCGACACTTCTCCGTCAAGTGCACTTTGCAAAACGGGCACACACGCACGCACGCACACGTGAACTGAGAGCAGAGATTCCGAATCGCACGCAGAGGCGAGCAGCGCTGGCAGCCGCCGCTGTTTACGCGTCGACCGATAAGAGAGACGCGAAGTGACTTCGATTAGGCAGCCGTTCCCACGGTCGCCGATTGGTCCGACAGTGTTGCGCGTCAGCAGCTGACGAGAGAAGGCTGTGCGGTCGGGTGACCCTACGATGTCGGCACTCGCTGGGCGACGGCTGGGGACGCGCGCCCTGACGGCGACCTTCATTAGGCTGATTTACAGCGACGCGTCGGCGTTCGCAATGCGGCGCACTCCGGAGCGTAACTCGGTAGCACCGCGCACAGCGGCGTTTCCCTCGTCTGTCATGAGATCTAATTAAATCACTGAACGTTACACCACTGGCGATCCTAGGCAACGCGCCAAACGGAAAGAGGAGAATGTGCAGATCTACGTAACGTGGAGACCAAAGTGTCTCGATAATTGTCTGCGCATAAGCGGCTGCCACGGATAAGGTCATAAAGGTCACAACAACAACCTGAAATTTGCATTACAAATGGAAAAAGAGTGCTACCTTTCCACAACGTAAAGCGAAGAGCGCTCGCAGCACCGATTGCCTTAGTCAATGTTGCTCACCTGCGCACCCAATGATTAAACCCTGTATTGTGGAGAATATACAACTTTACGTTTTTCCCATCTATCTTTGTTTTAGTTTATGAATAAGCTGGGCCCCCTGTGTACTAACGATATAATGGCAAAGTCTTCGTTTTCTGTTCAGACAGGTCTTCAAGTCTCGATAACATTGGTGCTCTGGTATTTTATATTTTTACTAACACTGTCGCTACAAATATGGAGAGCCTGCAGAGCTGGAAGACTTGTCAGTAACAAAATCACACTTATAAAATCGCTTTACGGTGCAATGAGCGACGTAGTAAGTTGTCATTTCTACGAGTTGGCAAATTAGCTACGTACTACGATAAATTACGATCTCAAAAGAAAAAAAAAGCAAACGTGTCATATGACTCTTTACTACACATGTGGCTCTACCGCGTATACCTCTCTTGAGAGAGTCGCGTTGGCCCTCTTTATCAGAATCATGAGATGCACAATTTTCAAAAAAAACAAAACAAAACAAACATAGCGTTCCTCTCTAGAGATAGTCCTGGATTGTAAGCCTCTCCTAAAGGAACCCAGCGCGGCTCTCTAAAAAAAGTTAGACGTGAGAAATGGACGTGTGCAGAAAAAAATAGAGTATTACAACTGCTATTTTAGAGTAAACATCGAAGGAGTAATCTTTAAAATATTACTCATTATTTTCCTTAGTACAATACTCTCCATACCATTTTCTTCTTATGTGGCACCGAACCAGCCACCTTCGGGTCCGAACGTTGCAGGCCTTGCCCCTTTCAGCTGCCAGTTCTAACATCGTGCTCCTGAATTTTCTTAAAACTTGCATTATGAGTACTCCACAAACTAGCCAAATGCTCGAGCTTCATTCGCAAGAGTTGAACGTCATAAGATAATCGGGTTCTGTGTCGCTTTCAACCGTACCATCGAGAAAATAATGTTTGTGCATGCATGCAGGCCCTGTCAAACAACTAAAATGCCTACCCTAAGCCCAGTTGCGAAGGGCCCACTTCGACACAGTTATTTCCTCTGGGAATTGGCGAAATACCCATTAGGCGCCCGCAAGGTATCACGTGCACCTGCAGTTTATTTTTTTTGCAATGATTTGCTAGCTTTAAAGGTGCCCTGAAATACTTTTTTGAGTAACCATGGCATTGATTCACTGGAAAAGCGTATTGCCCCCCAAATTCAACACCGCAAAAATTTTAAGAATCCGTCCAGTACGAGCAGAGTTACAAAGATTTGTCACACGCTGCAACCGCATTCTTTCTTCTCTCGTCCAGACGAAAGCACTGGAATAGGCAGGGAGGGATGGGAGGGGCAAACAAAAACGTCACGCGTGCCTCGTGACCTTGAGCATTTTTTTTTTCCCGTTCAAATACCTGGCTTTTCAGTGCAATCGCGCGCGCGTGCGTGGACAAGTGACGGCCTCTCGCGGCGATCTCTGTAACGACCGAGCGTGCCATGTTCAAATCAGTCAATGGCTGATGGATGGGCTTACTACGAGTGATCTTGGGGCTTATAGCGCGATTTATCGAGAGAAGAGGAAGCAATTTTCAGCTGACATTGATAATTTATTGTGAATTGCAGGCCGCGTGCTGCGCTATAATATATGGTTCGCGTATTGCCGGGAGCCTCTAGTACCGATCGGCAGCATTTTCTGACCGTGCTCAAAAAGTGTTGAAGGGCCCCTTTAAAGCATTCACTTGTTGTGCAGTTCACATGGTTTCATCTCTGATGGTATTATATACTTTAGCCACGTAGTATCACATACCTTAAGGAGACTGCTACGCCAACGTGATATCCGTAAAGCATTTCTTATTTATTTCTATTGATTTTAAAGGAGTTTCAAGCACTCGCCTGAGTTCGAAGTAGAACACCTGCTTACCTCGCAAGTGGCCGAGGTGTGATTCGCACCCTACTCGAATATTTGTTTATGTATTTATTTATTTGCATCTGCCTCAAATTTTAGCTCATGGACAATGCCTCTTAGCTCGCAATGTCACCCCCTACCCCCCTTACGTCAGTACATTTACTACTCGAGCTCTTTAATGCTATCGCATTGGCGCACTTCAAAGACTGCAAGTTGCTGAACGTGACCTTTGCTATGTAGTGTTCAACGTCCCAAAACCACCATATGAATATGAGAGACTCCGTAGTGGAGGGCTCCGGAAATTTCGACCACCTGGGGTTCTTTAACGTGCACCCAAATCTGAGCACACGGGCCTACAACCTTTCCGCCTCCATCGAAAATGCAGCCACCGCAGCCGGGATTCGATCCCGCGACCTGCGGGTCAGCAGCTGAGTACCTTAGCCACTAGACCACCACGGTGGGGCATGAACGTGACCTTTATAGAACGAAAAAGAATACTCCTGGTTGCTGTTGGGCTTGAGGTGGGAAAGGGGTAATGGGACGAAATGGGGATGAGCAGCTTAATGTGACGCCTTCACACGCATCAGTCGATTTATTCTGCATGACTCGAAAAGGGTGACTTCGGCTGCCGATAATTGTAAGAGCTATCAGTGCCTCATGGTCGGGCTTATTTTAATTAGGTAGAGCTAACGCCCCTTACAGTTCTCCTTACACTGTCTATTGGTTCTAACTAAATTGGCGCTGTGACGTAACTCATGCTTCAACAGAAACAGACAACGCCTGAAGACGTAGACTTCCGCATGATGTGAGACGCCCAATGTGCGGCAAACATATGTGAAGCAAGTATAAAGAAGGATTACTGAAGGAAAAAAGTCTTGATGGCATCACTGCACGTGTCAACATTTCAGTCATTCCGCACTCCTCCTGCTATACCCATTTGACGATAGTTTACGCCACACTGTGACCTGTATTGTTACCTCAGCAGACTCATGTTTTTCTGCGCACAGTTTAATGTTTCGGCCCGTAATGTTGCAAGTACGAAACAGCTGGACAGGCTACATGTCTCATTAGGTTGCTCCGACTCGGCAGCCTATTGAAAGCAAAAAATTCAGGCTCTACTTAACCGAGAAGCTATTAGGTGATTAGACGTTATAAATGTCTAATGCTTGCTTCAAGCGCTGTGACCATGGGCGTAATTTATTACCTTTTACACAGCTGTTCACGACAGAATTTGCAGAGCTGAACAAACACGTGTTCAATACAGAGACCAAGAGGGCCTCCGGTCCTCGCTGTTCTAATCACTCTGTCTCTCGCCCTCGTATAAGTTTTTGTGTGTGTGTGTGTGTGTGTGTGTGTGGAATGGCTCGAGCGTGGCTGATTAACACAAACAGAGCAAATAGCGATTATACGTGGCTCTCGCCAGGATCCTCACGTCGCACGCAAATGACTCTTGTACCCTTTCATTCGCGCCCCGTCGTATCGGGCGAGTGACCACGGCACCCGTACAAAGAATTGCCCGAGGAGTGGCGCAACTAACAGGTGCAACACCGAACGCTGTCGTCGTTATGGGACGTCGAACCACCATGTATCCCACGCGCCGCGGCGTAATGATATATCCTCTGTAGGCGCTAACATTAACTCCGGTTAGTCGAAGAGACTCTGCACCGTGTATTGATGGTAACGTGGTCGCTGCCTGACACGAGTGAACCCACAGGCTCTCTGGGAACACTCATAAGTGTGAGCTGGGAAACAGGGTGCGGATACGAAGCCGGCGTTACTCGGGTAGTGTCGATTAGCGACGCCTCGCCCCTATAATTCCATTCGGTCTCGGGGTTTGGCGGTGCTATCGTGTGATGTCTGAAGCGACGTGGAAACTGTTCTTGCCTGACCGCTCCCGGGGCTCAGGGGCAGCGCGTCTCGGGCACAGACGCCGCCGATGCCACTGACCGGCGGGCATCGGGGCGTGGGCGACCGCACGGACAGTGTAGTGTGGTCGTATCGAAAACGCAACGCGCGCACCCCCTCAACTCCTCCCAGGTGGCGTCGTCGGCCTTTCATGTCGATGCCGTAAAAGTCGCCCACTCACATTTGCGTGGGTGCGTGAGTTCGTGTCTCTTAATATTGCAGGAGAATAAAAGTAGGCCCTTCTGAGTGATTTAGTGTTGGTTGCGACGACTATTTTCGACCGATTATACGTACTCTAATTTGTGTGGTTACCCAGAACTAACGAGAAGAGGAGCCCAACAACGCCGCATCTATAGACTCAATATGGCGTGTCGCATTCACTGATTTTGCACCGCGGATAAGAATTCCCGTAGAAAGGACTACCACTTTTTAGTTATTCATTGCAGTATAGCATTGACCCGAGGAAATCATTATGCACAAATAAAACATCGCATACTCAAAAAAGAAATTGTACACCGATGTTTTATGTAAATTGATGTGATTCTTCCCGAATACCCATTAACGCTTTACTTATAGAAAAACAACAACACAAAGCGTATCGCAGATATACCACAACCATTATGTGTATATTTTGCCAAAGACTGTCACGAAAGGTGCTGTTGAAGTGCGGGCTAATTCAGCATCGTTACGATTCAAGCACCACAAAGTGCCCAGTGAAGTCTAACGATCGACATGACACAGATTTATCATTCTCCTCGTTTACTACTTGTTGCTGTGCGCTTGTGAAATACCACTTTCTGATACGTAAGGAGGACCAGCAATACAGTATACGGGGCGTCCCAATGGTCAATCAGCACAATTTAAAGAAAAGAGGAACGATGTCACGCGAGCCCCGCCGCGGTGGTCTAGTGGCCAAGGTACTCGCCTGCTGACCCGCAGGTCGCGGGTTCGTATCGCGGCTGCGGCGGCTGCATTTCCGATGGAGGCGGAAATGTTGTAGGCCCGTGTGCTCAGAATTGGGTGCACGTTAAAGAACCCCAGGTAGTCGAAATTTCCGGCGCCCTCCACTACGGCGTCTCTCATAATCGTATGGTGGTTTCGGGACGTTAAACCCCTCATATCAATCAGTCAATCAATCAATCAATCAACGGTGTTACGCGAAGCAAACATAGTACGTAGTGCTCCCAGTAAACTGAAGAGGCCGCTACTATTTTTTTCGTTAATGACTAATAAATGGATATTCTAATTATATTTGTAAATCAAAATACTCACCTAATTATCAAAATGTCAATGAGGCAGATGGCACATGTCGAATTGACACTTGTCTGTGCTACTTCCACCAACGTATTAACGGCGTGCTCATTTTTTTCTGTTAACAAAGAAAATCAGCGAAATACGAAAAACAATATGTGACTGCGCTCACACCCTTAAAAAAAGGAAAAAAAAAAAGCAGCGCCTTGAAATAATCTCACTGAAAGCAAACAAGTTGCCTCTTTTTCGTTGCCACAGAGAGCATTTTGCACATTGGCAAGGGTTCAGGTCTTGTGCCAACAAGTTGTTTCGCAGTTTTGCAGGGATTCCTTCCGCTTGATTGTACGTCGACATCACCATTCATATCTCATGGTCAACTGTTCGCGGCCGAATCACCGTTCTGACCAGAGCAATAACAGTCTGACTGTGTAAGAACAAGGCGGCGCGTTTCTTCAGACGGTAAATGGCAGATGGCGGGATCAGCATATTTTTCTTTGTATACATTTACTTCATTGCTGCTGGCTATTTCAAAGTGAGATTGTTTGAGGGCGCTTTTTTCTGATGCGTGCAGCGGTCAAGTCACGCGTTATTTTTCGTATGTCGCGGGCCTTCTCTATTAACAGGAACAAATTAGCACGCAATCAGTAGGTTCTTTTAAGTAGCACAGGCCAATGTCGTTTCAACATGCGCACATCCGCCTCATTGGCATTTTAATAATTAGGCAAGCACTTCTTGAATTACAAATGTGAATATACCTAATATATTATATGTCATTAACAAAAAAAACTAGTAAATAGCAGTTAATCCAGTTTACTGGGAACAATATCCCCTATAGCTTTGCTTCGCTAAACGCTATTCCTCTTTTTTTCTTATGTGGTTGTTAAAGAGAAAATAACAGAAAAGTGAGCCCCGTAACCGTCTGCGTCAAAGTGGGATACCTCAACAGTAGCTCACGAGAGATGGGGGTAAGGAGGGATTAAAAAGATAGGATTAAACGGTAAGTAGCTAGAGAGAGGAAGGAGAGAGCGGGGTGCAGGGACAGCGAACGACAGAATACGATGCAACTAAGGATGAGATATATAGGAAAGATGGACAAGGTCGCAGGAGTCCGAGGACGGGGCACCATTCAGCGAGAGCTCTTGTCAGCGGCAGGAGATGGCGTAGGCGAGCCAGTCGGCCAGAGCTGCGCTGTCGTCGGAGATCGCGGGGACACAACCGGTCGGCACGAAATCCAGAGAGCAAATTCTTTTTTTTTTTAGTTCGTGCTGCCTGATAACAGGGCACCAATCTTCCTGAATGCGTCCAACGCTTCCTTTATTGTCATGTGGTGGTGGCGGCTAAGAACGGAAAGCTGAAACTGGTAGATATATAGATTGGGAGACCATGCGCCCAAGGAAAAGCGGCAGGCGCGTTGCAACGATGGGGTGAGCCCCGTTATCGGTTGTCGATAATTTGATCACCTGAAAAACACGCTGGCTTTTCTACGTGCGTATATCTGACTCCTTTGCAGCGGATTGCGTTACTCTAAGAATAGGATGAACCATAGTTTGTCATAACTGTCTTGAGTAGTTGAGTCAGTCAGTCAGTTTGTCCGCCAGCTTGTTCGTGAACAATGTTGCCGCGCATAGTGCTCCAGACACACTACTTTATTTTTTTCCAACTGTCACAAGCTCTTCTCTTTCATTATTTATACTTTTTTTCTTCTTTTCTAGTACAACGTCGCAAATCAACGTCTTCACATGATTAACCTCTCTGTCTAACCTTTATCTCTCTTTCTCTCTCTCTCTCTCTTTCAGTCAGCCAGGTGCAGCCAGCTAGCCAGCCGAACTTTTGCGCCACGCCGTATACTACACCGGGCTGCAGAAATTAGCCGCCTTCTTTCTCTTGTAACCACTACCACCACCACCATGTCTGTCTCGGCTACGTAGCGCCTTTTTCAATGCTCCCATTTATTCTCAAATCATACGTTGCATTAATTCCACACAGAATCAGAATTTGCCCGTTCTATGTGCGCGAGAACTTCTGGCGCATATTTGCACCGAAATTGTGCCAGCCGCTGTTGTCCTCCCATCGGACGTCTGCTGGATCTTGTGTCATGGGGTGGAATGCTGCCGTTCTTCATGGTACGAGAAGAGAGGAGCTTGCGTTTAGGATGGGGAGGGGGTGCAAATGCAACTTTGGCACTGCCCCACTTTCATGCATGTGCCAAACGTGATGGTAACATTGTTAAGGAACTCAAAGATTTAAATGAATCCTCGGGATTAACCCAGCAATAAGCACCGGTGCAACATGTTTCAACCTGATTAGAGTCACTCATCTTTACGGTTTTCTTAGCGCTATTTTGACATTTCGCTTGTGTATTTACCATTTTTACCAATTTTTACCAATAAAAATTATATGAAAGTGAGGCTCCTGCCGTTTTCAAACACCAACTACACGTCGTGGCAGATATGATTTGCCGCCATTCACACAGCACTGCTGTGATTAATTAACAAAAGCTTGTTAATTAGGTTTTTGTTATTGACTTGAAAGTAAGTGTTTAAATCACTATGTCCTATTGCCTGTATATTTGTGGCGTACGTATTTTTCGCGAATTGCAAAAGTTGCAGTGGTTCGAAATATTCCTCGTCGAACTCCCCGGGTCAAATCTAAACAGATTGCGTGCCGAGAGCGATGAAACACGACATTTGACAGGAAAGTGACAAAAGTCGAATGAAGGAATGTCAGAGCAAAATCTGTTCAGAAAAATCAGCAAGCATTCTGGAATACGCTAGCCGACAGCTTAATGTTCGTGTGCGATAGGTGTCACATATGTTTGTATCTAAAACAACAAGGAGGCACGAGAAACTGTTTCGGCTATGTGCAAGAAGAAACGCCGCAGTGGCCACTCATTGTTCTATGCTTCCCAGACAAATAAAAGCCTGATATTACAGTTTTCCTGTGCAAAGTTCGACATAAAGAGATAAACATTAAATACTAGGCGCAAAAGTAAGACGACGCGCCAGCAGAAGTGAGCTGACTTGCAGCTTTTGACATGCATGACTTGCAGCTGTCATTACAACTTTGTCACCTCCATGAGAAGAGTCTTTCGCATCTGAAGTAATATAGAACAGTCGAGCTTAGTGTGCGTCTTGAGTGATCAGTTTCGATTTCGCCCGGCAAGTTTGATGACGAACACTTCATTCTACGTGCACCTTTTGTGATATCTATAGAAATATATATGGATCCCATAAATTGGTACTCACTAAATTTTAATATAAGGCGTTGCGCTGAAGTTAATAGCTGAAGAGGTATTTGAAGAGTTTTTGTTAATTAGTCGCAACCTCGATCTGATTTTGTGCAAAAAAAAAAACGGCTGTAACCTTACTGTTGTAGAGCTTATAGAGATTTTATAAAAAAAATTGTACTGGTTAGAAAAAATGGGGGAACCTTAATTTTTGTGCTTAAGAGTCGAACGCGATAGTGACATTCTGTTCCTAGTGCGTACTTCAAAAACTTCGTGCATAAAATCTTTTCGAGCTTGCCATGTACCCACTACGTGGCCTCAAGGGAATAGATGGTGTAACGTGTGTGACTTTTGTAGTGTGTGATCGGCTTTAAATCGATAATCTCATGTTCTCACTCCCGATGGCAATGTACGCTTGAACCACGCATTATAACGGCAATATTTTACGCTGTATTGTGAAGCATGTATACAGGACGCGGGTGGTTGTAACGCATAAAAATAACCTTCACTGTATGTCCAAGCAAAGAAAGTTATTTTCACTGTATTCAGAAGCAGAGGAGTCATGCACAATTGCCGAAGAGCCCTAAGTATTTTGTGTGTATATACGTAACCCAAAATTCTTATTTGCATCTTTCTCAATTTTTCGGCCACGCAAAGATGCTCAATTTTTCGGTCACGCCAAGTTGATAATTTTTTCGTCACACAAAGATGATTTTTCCGTTACGCAAAGATGATGACATTTCCGTCACGCAAAGGTGATTTTTTCATCACGCAAAGAAAATTTTTTGGTCACACAAAGATAATTTTTCGGTCACACAAAAATAATTTTTTTCGTAACGCAAAAATCGTTTTTTTGCTGACAGCCAACAGCACCGACGTCGTAATTTCTGCGAAACGAGCTTTTTACGCAACCACGTTAGCACAGCCTGTATACGCGCGCATATCAACATACGCGCAAACATGCATAGCGAGGTGTCAGGTGCCCTGTCCCACTTCGATTGATTGATTGATTTGTGGGGTTTAACGTCCCAAAACCATCATTTGATTATGAGAGACGCCATAGTGGAGGGCTCCGGAAATTTTGACCACCTGGGGTTCTTTAAGGTGCACCCAAATCTGAGTACACGGTCCTACAACATTTCCGCCTCCATCGGAAATGCAGCCGCCACAGCCGGGATTTGATCCTGTGACCTGCGGGTCAGCAGCCGAGTACCTTAGCCACTAGACCACTGTGGCGGGGCAACCCTGTCTCACTTCGGCACCCCGTAAAAAACCGAGTGACTTCTCAGACTCCGCTTAATTGCGAAATTGCGATGTGACAACGGAGAACCAACGTTCATAGCGGTTTCCGTTGAAGACTCCCTCAAAACATTCACGAAAGCTCATCTTCGTGAGCAACAAAAAAGTAAGGCTGCGTCATGTTGTTCAGTCACATGGTCGGCCTTGACGCTTGCGCAGACCGTCGCTTGAGTGAACCGGATCTACACGTTTTCGACCTTGGCCGTGACACATGTGATGGCCGCGTCAGCGGCACGCGTTCCAGTTTCGAGCCGTTGGATATCGCACCGAGATACAAGTTGCAAGATGCTCTTCAAAGAATGAAAAACAAACAGGGAAGAAAAGAAGAATGGGGGGGGGGGGAACTCTGGAATATGAGACCTTGCGTGGGACACCAAGAGGTTGTTTGGATCTGCTTTGACCACATAACAAATGTTTCACACTTAATGTGCGTCTATGCGTTCTGAGGGCCCCATGTTGATCCACTTTATTGTGGTATGTGAAACTAGCAAGTAACGTTCAGTTAGAGCAGTTTAGTATGCAGCCTGGCTAATTCGCGGTGACGCGTAGACCAGTTGAGGCACCCGTCTTCAATAAATGTTGAATGAAACAAAGTACGAACACTTCCCAGTGATTGCAGGCATATGTGTATAGTATTTCGTCATATGCACGCAGACTAATACGTATGCGGATCTTACACGACATCGAAGGGGGGGGGGGGGAGGTGACCCATGTAGCACTACTGGAATGTCGCCTAACGCACCTGTATGAATGTGACTCGTGCTTAGAAATCTGCGACTTATTTGTTCTTCAATTACGGGGAGAAGTCATTCATCTTGATCAGTTCTACTTTGCACCAAAAATGTGGTCTATGCTATTCCTCGCTTAATATAAAGTGCCGTTCTGTTTTAGTGAGTGCCGCGTGAAAATGAAAGCTCTGGCAACAATATTGGCCCAATGGCGTTTGAGCAGTGCGCTTGTGCCACCGCATCGCATAGCCCTATTCACGGCGCAGGTTGAGGAAGAGTTACATTTTTTTTACACGCATGATGTGCCTACACGCTTAACTTCTGAAGCATTTTCTCTCATAATAATGTAATGTCGGTGAGACCTCAGCATGTAATCACAGTTTACTTACTGCGAACGCAACACAGGTGTTCTTGCTGCCGCTAACTCGGTTATTTTGTCAGGAGCTAAGTGAAAAGCATGAACGCTCACCTTCAACGCCTATTCGTTTTGCAGGTGCTCTTATTCGCGCAATTGCTGCGAGACGACGATGGATGCACTAGCAAGGAACGGAGTGCTCTTGATCGCCCGGCATCTCCAACCACTGGCAGCTCATTTTCGAGACCTGGGGCGCAGCAAACAGCTCTCGGCTCTGCCGGTGTCGAGCATGCAGCTGTTCTTTAGCGCTGGCATTCCTATTTCGGCACCCCGCAACAACGACGATCTACCTGCATCCTGGACACTCCAGCTCACCTGAACTCGGCGCATGCGCAGCATGAGGTGTCAACTGATGGGAGAGGGTGGGGGTGCACAATTGGGGGAGAGGAGACTTCACGCGTGACCGACTTTCTTGGAATTCTACAGCAACATCGTTGCACGGTTACCCCTATAAGTGCGCAACCGCAATAGTTGTGGTCGCCCCTCGTTGACTTGGCGATAGCTTGCCGGCAGTAACCCATCCTCTTGCGCATGGCCCACTGCTTTATAAAAAGTGACGTATACATGTTGCGTGGCCTCCCGTGGGCTCGGTGGCACTAAAGTGAAAAGCACGAACGCTCGCTTTCGACGACTATTCGTTTTGCATGTTAACTATACCAACATCCATTCTTCGTAAAGTGATGGTGGCGCAACAGACACTAGCAAGAAAAAAAGAAAGAAGGAGACAGGATAGATCGCCAGTCTTTCAACTCGTTTATTTTCCTCGCATCAACCAAATCTATATGCTTCCAGTATGCGCACAAGGAGGGGGCGCAGAACAAGCGACTATCACTTTGCACACACGAAAACTATATAAACAGAAGAAAGATGTCGCACAGCGCTACCTAGAAACAGGTATTCCTTCTTGTACAAAGTGATTGACGGGACACTGATGCATTCCTTGTGCACATACAGGAAGCATATATATTTGAGCGATGCGAGGAAAATAAATGAGTTCAAAGAATGGCGCTCTATCCTGTCTCCTTTTTCCTTGCTATAGTATGTGTTGCGTCACCATCATTTCATTAAGCTATGCACCAAGTCGCCCAACGTCACACTCTGCTAATTCACTCTTTGCTAGACGCACTGAGTATGCTGGTTTGATAGTACTCCCGAGCCCACGGTGTTTTATTGTGACTGATAAAGATTGTACGCAAGTTATCACTGTTATCAGAAGATGTCGGACCAAACCCTAGTCCAAACACTCGAGGAAACGAAACCACCGATATATTGGAGGAACTCAATGAAATACGCTCTGCGCAGACATCACTAATAACCGAAGTTAAGTCGACTCACCAGAAGTTAAGCCAGAGTGACAAAACTGTTGATGATATCAGGAAGCACTTGACTTAAATTGAACACTGCTCGTGCATGCCCCGCCGCTGTTGTCTAATGTCTAAGGTACTAGGCTGCTGGCCCGCAGGTCGCGCGATTGAATCCCGGGGGCGGCGGCTGCATTCTCGATGGGGCGAAAATGCTGTAGGTCTGTGTGCTCAGATTTCGATGCACGTTAAAGAACACCAGGTGGTCGAAATTTGCAGAACTCTCCACTACGACGTCTCTTATAATCATATATCTACTCGTCCATTAATGCTGTGGAAAAAGAAGCGCATGATATTCGGATACTGGCTAATCAAATTGCCGGCAATATTGAATCCACTGAATCAAGATTGGGTTATCCGGAAGACAGCACACGAAGATCAAACGCGGTGTTTTTTGGTTTGGAAATGCTGAAGCTGAAACGTGCACTCTATCTGGAGCCTTACTTTTACGGAAGGAAAAGCGCGAAGGAGACGAACACAGTAAGAGACATCAACGAACGCCTGCGAGCAACAGATTGCATTCGAAAAAAAAAGGGGGGGGGGGAGGAATACATGTAGGCTCGCATCTAACAGCGCTAGTCACATGGTGTTAGTAAGAGTGATAAAATCTGTACGTGGCGGTATATCCTTAACAAAAATAGAAATATGGTAAATGACACGTGGTGCAAAGCCGAAATAATATGATAATGAAACAAATATTTTGGCGATTACAAAATCTTGAAACAAAGAACACAGTTTCATTCATTAAAAAGACCATTTCTGTTGTTTTTCAGTCATGCGCGGTAGGAATTCCACCTAATTTAAGAACTTATCTACCCGGTGCTTCTAAAAAAGACATTTCGAATTCGTATAACACTTTTGATGGTTTTCATACGCAAAGTGGACCCCCCCCCCCCCTCGCTTTTTTTCATACTAGCAGACCTCTTTGAGCTCGCGTGCCACTTGGTCCTGGCTTCTACCCAGAAACAAGGTTTATCCGCAGGCTTTTTGATGGATTGCCAAATTGAAGCCGGTCCTTTGTTGAGTTAACGTTTATGTTCTATATTCCTTTCATTTGAACAATGCCCCGTTTGTCTTATGTAGATCTCATTGCAAGTGAGAGGAATCGGATATTTTACATTATGCTTGCGTGACGAATGTTCTTTCTTACACGGTTTTGCATGTTCTCCTGTTTTCTTTCCGTAAAACACCAGATATTATAATGAAGAGCAGTGAGCCCGAACAAAAAACAATGGAGGCAATTGTAATGATTATATTGCTATTTTATGTAGAAGACGAGTGCGGAATAAAAGCGACCGAAAAGTAGAGCAGAGAGCGAATCGCAACAGAATGTGTCACTCCTCAACGATTGAAAGTTAGGGCGCTATTACGAAGAATGAAAAAGCAATTTTCTGTGTTTGCCCTCGTAGATATGAAAGCCAAACAAACTGACAAAAGGCAATCACCGAATACAAAAACGCAAAGAGAAGAGTTCTCGGCTGACAGCACGGCGAAATAGGCAGGGAAGAAAATATCGCCACTGCCGAGGTATTTCCGTGTTCAAGGCGAACATCCTCCGTGGCCTCTCCCCGGCGCCAGATATGACACTATCAATGACATTTACGCTTCGAATGCAGCCCTGACAGCTTCCTTTTCGACCACCGTGATCTAAAAATCTCAGTTTCAGTCAGGCCATAACACTGGCGGCCTGCTTCACCTTGCTTTCCCTCTTTCCCGACTCCTTTCCCAATTCGGAACGCGGGATAGCACTATAGGCCTTGGTCAGTTCCGGAAGGATAGCTTGAATGGAGCGAGTTCCTCATATCTCGCAATTCTTACGGCAGTCATTCTCTCTTTCACCCACTGGCACAGAGTTGCCTGCTAGTAAAATGCGCTGGGTTTGTCGAAATGCAGGTAGTGGGACTCAAAACCACTACGGCCAAGGTCTTCTGCCTTCATTCAGCGTCGATCACGCTTCCGCCAAATTCCTCTCTCAGAGCTCGTTTCCGTGTGACGCCGTCGGGCCACCTTGACTTCGTAGCCCGCGCCGTTCCCACGCGCAGAAACGTACCGGAACAAGACGGCGACGCGGCGCAGGAAGTACGAGTATGTACCTTCCGCATCTACGAATGGCGGAAGCGGAAAAAAACTGAGATCTTGAGGAAGAGGAGAGGAGCGCGGGAGCTCGCGAGAGACCAACATCCAGCGCGAAATCAAGGAGGGACCCCGACGTCCTTGAAAATGAAATGGACCACCTATGAAGGAAGAACGTGATTTCCCAATAACTTTCAGACTGCGCTTCGTAGTTCCAGTTGATCGAAAACGCGCCAACAAAAAAGTAACTAAAAAGAAATGTGCGAAGCTTCACAAAACTAGAGAAGAGCAACCAACAAAGATTCTGACCTTGCGTTCAGCGCGGCGCTTCTAGCGAAGGGCACGCGAGCAGGAACACTCAAACAGTAACAAATAAAAAAGAAATTCGCACAACACCAGCAGTAAAAGGACAGAGAGAGGGTAGGCGTCGACGTAACATTGTCGTAACGCTAAAGCGGCAACGTGCTTTTCTTCCGCACCTTCTGGTTCCGCGGGACCCTCTATGCCGTCGCAACAACCACTCACGCTTCTTTTTAACTTCTTCCGGCGTTTAGTACCCGGTGTAAGCTAGTGAAAAGAAAATACTTGCAAAGTTGTGAGCAAGAAAGAAGGGAAAGTGGGCATCCCCACTCCCGGCAGACATCGAGGAGAATGGCAAAAAAAGCCCCCCGACTCCCTCCCGGTTGCTACACAATGAACAAAATGTTAAGCGGGAGTGCAAGCCCTATTGCCCGGAGTACATACTGACAAGGAACGGTTCGGAAGGTTACGCGGACTCGACCGAGTGATTGGGTAACTTCTCAGAACTCTCTCCACGACTATACAGTAACGGCTTGTTACGCTGGATAATGGAACGATGAAAAAAAAAGAAAGTGCATTCCAGCCAGCTCCCATCTTCCCTCTCTGCCTTTCCCCAACTTCCCGAATACCTTGAACCACTGAGGAGTGAATCTGTGGGAACCGCGGCCGCTGCATGCAAACCAGACACTTCCAGGTGTCGTGTTCACCTGCCTTATGCCACCCACTGGTAGGGAAGCCTAACCTAATGGGCTCCGCATTGATGGTGTGTAAGGCGTTTGCGCATAGAGCGAACAGAATGGTGTACTTCACCGAAGTCGACATCGAACAGCGTTAGACACTCCGTTTCGAACCCAGTTTCAGAGGTTTACAGACCTTCCTTTCTATGTTGTTGTTTAGTGGCAACTTTTCTTTGAGGTTATTCTTTGCATCTAGTAATTTATTCTGTGAAGTTGGTGAGCATTGATTTCTCAGCTTCAAATTTATCCGCTCGTACTACACTTACCTATTTATTTGTATTATATGCCTGCAGAGTGTGGGCGTGTATTGAAAAGACAGAGGCGTGAATTGAGGCATAAAGTAAAAGATTTATTATTGATAGATATGTTAATAAAAGCACAGCATTTACAAAAATTTAGTGCGAGTAGCGAGGGCCGAACACGTGGTTGGATATGATTAAAGAAAAGAATTGTTCTTAAATTTCCCGAAAATGTTTCAAAGGTAGTCAAGTGAATACTTTGAAAATGACAAAAAGCATGATCGCAGATTGAAATGTAGGTGATAAAATAGTAACTCTAAAGAAACATCGCAAGCTTACCAAAACTATCCGTAACATATGTTATGTGGTATGCTATACTATTAGCCCCACCGCGGTGGTCTAGTAGATAAGGTACTCGGCTGCTGACCCGCAGGGCGCAGGTTCGAATCCCGGCTGCGGCGGCTGCATTTCCGATGGAGGTGGAAATGTTGTAGGCCTGTGTGCTCAGATTCGGGTGCACGTTAAAGAACCCCAGGTGGCCTGAATTTCCGGAGCCCTCCACTGCGGCGTCTCTCATAATCATATAGTGGTTTTGGGACGGTAAACCCCACATATCAGGTCATCATGCTATACTATTAAAAAGAGGATAAATATAAAACGACGTAACACGAAAATAAGGCACATAAGAATTCTGTAGAAGCATGCCAATCAATCATTTGAATTGATTGATTACGTTTGCGCTTTATTTCATTAAATTATTCACATATATATGTAATGCGGGTAAGCTGCTTCAACTCTGCTCTTGATGGCGAAGAAAGAATGTGAAAGCTGGACGGTGATGGCTAAAGTGAACTATGGAGCTTTGACTTTGAATAGAATTCGTTTGTTTTGAACGCGAAAGTGTTTTATGCCGGGGTCCACCATGACTCCACTGACGTGCTTCTGTCATGGAAGTGACGTTAGAAAATATATACTAAATTATTTAAAAAAATTGCCTAAATACAAACATCTCCCACGCGAAATTGACCCACCAACCTCTCGCTTCTCAAGACCTGGCGCTAACCACTGCGTCACAAAGCGTGCGTTGTCTAGAATGCTAACGGCAAGCCATTTATATAGACCACGCACCGTTTGGCCGTCCTCAGTGCTTCGAAAATTCAGCGCGTTTTCGTCATCAGTGGCCAGATAACGCGACGGGCTCGCGTTGGACGTCGTCGCCTCCACGAAGCGTGCGTGGTCTTTCCTGCGTGCGCACTTATCAGACTCGTAATTCGGTAGAGGACGAAGGTCACTTCGCGCGCTGCCATGGCCGCGTTTAGGAAAGGAGCATGCTACTGACACACGACACAGGAAGAATTGTTACAGTTGTTCGCGTTTGTCCCGTATATACATGTGCGCTCGTTCCCTGCGTCTTCCTGTTTGAACAGTGCGATTTAAGTGTCGAGCTGTGGCATTCGTTAGTCCGCGCTCGTCCTGTGTATGTTAATATCGTGCATGCTTTCCGCTTGAGGTGAGCGCTGCTATTTTCGAGTAGGTTTTCATTACTAACGTCACTTCGCTATTTGCTGCTGTTGTTTAAACAATGCAGAATAAAAGCTCGACTACCTCTTTAAAGACGTTTCACTCTCGTGTTATACCAATTTTTATGTAGAGGGATCAGCCACGTTTTTTTTTATTACGAACAACCTGTAGCACAATAAGAAAGGTGTAGCAAGATTATGTTCTTTACATAAAGACCCAAAACATACGTCTACCACTTGACACTCTGAATGAGTTGCATAACACAATATAAATACTAGTACACATTAATAATTGCAAAAACCAGATAAACCATGATCTTCCATTACTGCAAAGACATCAGCAAAAGTGAAGGAAAGGCAACATAATAGAGGATGAAATTCACGGATGCTGATCATTGTAGAATAAACACTATGAGAGGAAAAGAATGGGGCAGTTTAAAAGATAGAAGAAAAATAAATAGAGAGGTTGAGAGGGCACTTGTGCGTCATCACAGTAAGTTAGCGTTGTGTGGTATACGACAACACTATCAGTTCACAACCGCTTGTTTAAGGTGTTAGAAATCTGGAAAGCGATATATACTCCATACGAACCGTAATACAGCTACTTTAATCGGGATTCCCGGATATAAGTATGCTCTGAGCCCCCAAAGCGCTGCTCCCGGCCAACAGGACGCTTATTCAGAACTTCCATTCTCATCCCGCTTTGTAAATCAGAGGCTTCAAACACATGAACCGCGTGTCTCCCGCAAACCTTTCGCTTGTGGTTCATGACTTTCCTGAGAATAAAGTCTTGCGACTTTACCAAAGTAGTACTCATATTATTTTTTCGTCAACCGCAATAAGGCTAATAGTGTTTTGTTCGGGTGAGCTACGGTGACGGAACTGGTCTTAAGCCTGTCTTTCCCTGAGATACCGTATATGCGGCCAATGGTAGTTGCAAGAGTCACTGTGGAACGAGAAGTCTTTATACTCCAAAACTAGCGTCCAGACTTTAGTCATTGTGAACATCAGCCTCTGTATGTTTTTCAATACCTTATGTCAAATTTTCTTCAGAAATGACTCATATAGTCCGCAACGGTGGATCAGTGCCTACGGCGCTCAGCTACTGTGTCGAAGGTAACATGTTCGATCTCGGCTTATGTACTATAAGATGTCAGTGCACCTTGAGGGAACCAGATGGTCCAATCTTCCGGAGCCCTTCACCACAGCGTCTCTAATCACCATATCATGGTTTTGAGACACAAAGCCCCACCTATGAATAATAAATGACTCACAAATGCGATATTGAAAAAAAGCGTTTTTTGGAATGGCAATGCTAAGTGATTTTTGTTCAAACTCTTTCCGTCGCCACTCCTCTCGCACCAACTGACTGTCCCAGCTCTTGTGCTGACTAGATTTTGTGACTGCGGCCTGCTAGCTCAGGTGAGCTATTGGTCGACTTCTTTCGTTGAGAAAACAGCTGGAGGACCTCGACAAGAACAAGCGCTGACCTACGATGGGAAATTTTTAGCCCTAACACATGGCAGCGAGATGAGCTATGTGACAATGGGCATCACCGCGGCTTTCCAAACTGATGATCATGCAGATGAGGTTTATAGTGCGTGAGCATATCTAAGCAAACAGCGCAGCGGATGGCGTCAGCACGCACTTTTACTATCTGCACTTGAACATCACGTAATAAATCTCGTTTTATTCGACCAACATAAGCGCTGCTAAGGTGTCAACGCTATCATGTGACCTTACTGAAAATTTTCAGAAGTGTACGTGCTGTCAAAAGAAACAAAGAAAACGCAATGTTTAAGGACACACAGGCAAGACGTGCTACCATAAACAATTGTTTTTTTTTTCGGGGTAAATTAACGAAACACTGATGCACGGTAGGCATTAATGTGCCATTTGAGCTCATATACATGCGTCATTTGTTGTCACGTTGTTGCACTATTATCAAGGAGGCTTTTGGTAAACGTTTAAACACTATAGACTGCTATGGCTCACGAAATCACTATACTCCTCAGTCAACCAGTGAGCACTTGAAGTTCCGCCATTTGTGGCAGATATTTTTGGTAACCAATCTTAATACTTCCACAAGTGTCGATGGCACAGGCGTGGCCTCGAAACCTTGAAATATCGTACATATTCACCCCAATAAGGTAAATAGTCGCCACCGCGACCAACAGGAGAAAACAGTGGGCGACAGAAAGCAACAACGGTCAGTGCCAGGACGAAACTTTCCCATGACATTAAATGGCAGAAACTGTCGCCCCCATAAATAAAGGCAGGTGCCAGCAGCGACTCTACCAGACAGCTTTCGCAAAACTCCTGGCCGCGTGGTGGCACAGGTGTTGATCAGGTACTGCGAAAAATTTCAGCTCTCTTTTGTACACAGAGCGGCATACGCTCCTCGCAGCCATTTCACGGGTGCATGGAAGCAGCGCCGAGGAAGGGCCGTTGTTTTCTCGCTTTCTCAGAGGAAGTGGGAAACGACTCCTCGGGCCTCTTGTCACCTGCTGCCGCGAAGCACGCGGTCGACTCGGTGAGAAGGGGCAGGCCAAGGAAACCGTGGGAAACCCATTGTCTTTACAATGAGGGGCCATTGCCACGGTAGCCCACCGGTGTGTGGAAAGTTTTGCGAGCGATGCACCCTGATGTCTATACCGAACATATGCCGCCTACTTTTGCGTCATTGGTTGTAGCGACGGTGATAGTGCAAAGTAAACTGTGGGATGCTTAAAGTGGGCCCCAAGCGAGTGGCTTTCCAGTACGCGATAAAGATTACCAGAAACGGCTGCCTGAGGTGTTGTCTGCCTGAGGTGTTGGCCAATGTGTGTCGCTTAAATTTCCTTTAGATTCACCGAATTGAACGTTGCAACTGGCGCCACTTTGTGTGCCTCATTAGAGGTAAATTTTCTAATGCAGATTTTATCTGAGATACATTCCACGCTATCACACACATATTCACTAACCACGTAACGTATTGTATAGTCCAGGGCGTCAAAGAAATGGGAGTGGGTGAAATTGCATGACCGAAGCTGCAGCCAGGGAGCATTGCGTGTGTGTGTGCGTGTGCGTGCGCGTGCGTGTGTGTGTGTGTGTGTGTGTGCGTGTGTGCGTGTGCGTGTGCGTGTGTGTGTGTGTGTGTGTGTGTGTGTGTGTGTGTGTGTGTGTGTGTGTGTGTGTGTGTGTGAAGATGGCTCGGGGCAAACAAGTCTATAGCGCTTATAAGTAAATAATTGGTGAACACATAGGCTTAGCCTTTGGGAGTTGAAAGCCATATCGATATTGTGTTCCTAGAGCGTACTTCAACAGATAGTGTATGAAATCTTTTCGAAATTTATATGCACCCACCATTTGGCTTTAAGAGCGCAGTAGCGTGTGTGGCTTTTGTAGTGGTTGGCTGGCTTTAAACTAAAAACCCAATATGATAATCCCATGTTCTGACATCCGATGGCAATCTACAGTCAACCAAACACAGTTTCCAGACCACGCGAGAGCGTAGCCAAAAGCCTCTTCGCGACATTTCTGCTACGTCAGCGGCAATCGGCAGCGCCACAGCACCCGAGATGCACCCCTCCCTTAATCTATGTATGGCGTGCCTGTTCTCTGACTGGGTACAAATACTTTTCACCTTTCACTTTTAAAGACAATAGTCTTTCTTGGGGACTTTTGACGCACATATTTTGGTCTGTCTGTCTGTCTGTCTGTCTGTCTGTCTGTCTGTCTGTCTGTCTGTCTGTCTGTCTGTCTGTCTGTCTGTCGTCTGTCTGTCTGTCTGTCTGTCTGTCTGTCTGTCTGTCTGTCTGTCTGTCTGTCTGTCTGTCTGTCTGTCTGTCTGTCTGTCGTCTGTCTGTCTGTCTGTCTGTCTGTCTGTCTGTCTGTCTGTCTGTCTGTCTGTCTGTCTGTCTGTCTGTCTGTCTGTCTGTCTGTCTGTCTGTCTGTCTGTCTGTCTGTCTGTCTGTCTGTCTGTCTGTCGTCTGTCTGTCTGTCTGTCTGTCTGTCTGTCTGTCTGTCTGTCTGTCTGTCTGTCTGTCTGTCTGTCTGTCTGTCTGTCTGTCTGTCTGTCTGTCTGTCTGTCTGTCTGTCTGTCTGTCTGTCTGTCTGTCTGTCTGTCTGTCTGTCTGTCTGTCTGTCTGTCTGTCTGTCTGTCTGTCTGTCTGTCTGTCTGTCTGTCTGTCTGTCTGTCTGTCTGTCTGTCTGTCTGTCTGTCTGTCTGTCTGTCTGTCTGTCTGTCTGTCTGTCGTCTGTCTGTCTGTCTGTCTGTCTGTCTGTCTGTCTGTCTGTCTGTCTGTTCTGTCCTGTCTGTCTGTCTGTCCTGTCTGTCTGTCTGTCTGTCTGTCTGTCTGTCTGTCTGTCTGTCTGTCTGTCTGTCTGTCTGTCTGTCTGTCTGTCTGTCTGTCTGTCTGTCTGTCTGTCTGTCTGTCTGTCTGTCTGTCTGTCTGTCTGTCTGTCTGTCTGTCTGTCTGTCTGTCTGTCTGTCTGTCTGTCTGTCTGTCTGTCTGTCTGTCTGTCTGTCTGTCTGTCTGTCTGTCTGTCTGTCTGTCTGTCTGTCTGTCTGTCTGTCTGTCTGTCTGTCTGTCTGTCTGTCTGTCTGTCTGTCTGTCTGTCCTGTCTGTCTGTCTGTCTGTCTGTCTGTCTGTCTGTCTGTCTGTCTGTCTGTCTGTCTGTCTGTCTGTCTGTCCTGTCTGTCTGTCTGTCTGTCTGTCTGTCTGTCTGTCTGTCCTGTCTGTCTGTCTGTCTGTCTGTCTGTCTGTCTGTCTGGTCTGTCTGTCTGTCTGTCTGTCTGTCTGTCTGTCTGTCTGTCTGTCTGTCTGTCTGTCTGTCTGTCTGTCTGTCTGTCTGTCTGGTCTGTCTGTCTGTCTGTCTGTCTGTCTGTCTGTCTGTCTGTCTGTCTGTCTGTCTGTCTGTCTGTCTGTCTGTCTGTCTGTCTGTCACATAAAAATGACAACAGTGGTCCCTCTGGCCAAAAAGCGGCTGAGCTACTCAGCTTCACCCCAGCCTTCAGATGGCAGCGCATCACTCATTGCTTCAAGGAAACACGTGAACTAGATATTTACTACTGTACCCTTTCTAGTGCATTATACGCCTACGTGTTTTTTTCGTATTTGATAGTGGGCCAAGGTCAATCTAAATAGGTCGCGATGTTGGAACAAAAAGTGTTTCAAACCCATAGCGCCAGACATCAACAGCCGCGTGACGATTGAAGCGCACCTAGGTGACGAGAAGACAAATATCGAAAACAAGAAAAAGTTATTTAAACGTTTATTTTCAGTAGCTTTATTCTATTTGTTACAAGAATTAGTAGATTACTTTAATAAAGCTTTCGTCTTGAGTATGTGCTTGAGTGCCCGCTTTCTTTCGTTTAGTTTCAGAAACAGTGTGCACACGCAGGCAGTCTGGTAACATGGGCCAACGGATTTGTGGGCGTATCCAGGCAATCTGCTATCAGAGCTTGCATGTGTTTTGTTCGGCGCGTTTTTTGGCGCGGCACATTACCAGGTCAATGAGCCATCGCTAACTTTTCCGTGGTAGTTTCGTGCGTACCTTCAGAAGTTTACCTATTTTTATACGCATTTCATAGCTCAACTAGCTCACAGAATGCGTAGATAGCCGCTCCTATGACTGCTCTCGCTGGCGCACGGTCGGCGCGCCCTCGCCTTTGGTGACTGGTAATAAGACAGGCTAAGCAGAAAGACACTCTACTGTACGACTGCCAATGCTACGTTTTCAAAACTGATGTATCATTGCAGTGATTTTCGACAAATTGGCTACGTGAGTTGTCGAACTATTATGCTATTGTGCTCGTGAACAGTTGTCTCACAATTGCCTCTGCGAAGTTTTTTTGTGCATATTGCAAGTACGTCATTAGGCTAATAAAACAACTTTGCTTCCTCAATCTTTGCTATTTTGGTTTCTTTTTTTCCCGGATGCAATAAGCGAGGCAGAATTAAGGCGTAATAAAATCGCGTAAAAATTAAGACACTTAGCAGGTCCCCAATTAAAAAAAATATTTCGCGTCATGTAGGGCAGGTGCGTGTGGTCGCTACCGCAAGTTGTGACGTCATATTTTTTTTTCTTTTTGCTGTTAGTTGTCCTTTTCTCACGTAGATGGCGACAATGGCAACGAGCCGCCGACTACTGGATCTATGGGCTTCTATGGAAGTTACGCTACCAGTTTACATATACCTTGATAGTGGCCTGAATTTGTCTTTATCCTCTGCGATTGTACGGTGCGATAGCGTCAGGCTGAGATCAGGCATGCATCGGACGCGAGAGAAGTGCACATGGCGTCGACGCGACGGCATGCATTGTTGTCACGCACCGTGTTCACGAGCATTTGCGGCAAGATATGCGATAACGTGCCTGACGCACGTCGTGGTCTTCGCTTGTTTTGGCTCCCTCTCAGCTTGGCTGCTGGTAGGTACGAACGCCATCAATACTATGTTAAGTGCGTATTGCATTTGTCGTTGAAGCCTTAACCTAACGTTTCTCGCATTTTGCTCTTCGGCGCAAAGATCTTTTCTGATTGATTGATGGATTGATATGTGGGGTTTAACGTCTCAAAGCCACCATATGGTTATGAGAGACGTCGTAGTGGAGGACTCCGGAAATTTCGACCACCGGGGGTTCTTTAACTTGCACCCATATCTGAGCACACGGGCCTACAGCATTTCCACCTCCATCGGAAGCGCAGCCGCCGCAACCTGGATTCGATCCCGCGACCTGCGGGTCAGCAGCCAAGTACCTTAGCCACTAGACCACCGCCGCGGGGCTCTTTTTTTTTAAGACGATAGTCTTTCGTGGGGACCTTCGACGCAAAAAAATTTGTCTATCTGTCTGTACAATTGTCTGTTTGTCCACTCTCAACGGTATCGGGTACTTGAAACGGCCGACCCCATCTGAAGTGCCCACCTATGTTGCTTAAGGTTGAGCGTTCATGCTGGTGCAATTGTCTATTGAAAAGCAATTATTGCGCATATCTGGGGCACCTTAACAACAAGTATATATTCTGCAGCGGGTGCCATATGAGTTTTAGAATAGCGTTTGCCCTGCTGCGATTCGCAACGCATGATCGCAGCGACACTGTAGCCTCGAAACCAGCGCTTGGGGGCCACATGCGGGCCGCCATTACCGCACGCAGACAGACAGACAGACAGACAAAGAACTTTATTAGATCCTGAGGAGCTTTCGCGTGAACCCTTATCGGGGACCCGCGGAAACCGCTGGCCGCGTCCAAGTCGGGGCTGGGACACCATGATGTTCCGCCCTTTCTTGGGCCCTCTGGATAGCCTGAAGTTGTGTATGGCCCGTTTGGCAGGCGTCCAGCTGTCATCAAAGCCACCCGTAGAAAACAGCGGTGTCAAACTACACATGGTTGCTACCATTGCCGCCGCGCTCACCGGCTTAAGAAAAATTCGGAAACTGTGACATTCGAGGGCCACGTGGCTCGTGGTACTCCGCTTTTCAGGTGATATCACTACAAACTGCGCCTGGCTGCTCTCTGCACATTGGTAGAGCACTCTTGCTCTACCAATGAATGGCAGTGCTCCTGCACCTGTTCGACCATTACCGCACGCAATTTCAATTTTTTTGCGTATGGGCCGCGAACGCGAACGCCGACTTGCGTACGATGCATGCGCAGTGGCAGCGACCGCACCGCAAGGGCTCGCCGTGCGCTATTTTAAAACTCCCTATTGTCTTGTTCACACTCCCCACACGCAAGTCTTTGGACGACATTTGCAGATTACACACAGATACAGGGCCAATTTTTTTGTGCTCTTGACTTCGCGTACTGTTTTCACGGATCGCTTCACTCGAAATTAAACTGTCAGGAATGCTTCAGCAGCACGTTAGCGAGAAAATTCTTTCTTGGCTCAAGAAATTCAGTCACCGCTTGCGTTGTTAGGTTTTTGTTGAGCCGCTACATGTATTGAAATCCACTGCATGAGTGCGATTTTGTGAAAAGTGCAGCTATGCTCAGTATCGTTGTCTGTGCCGTTCGCAAATAGCTTGAAGTGCTAACGAGCACAATAAGAGAGAAGTGGTTAATATAGAAAAATGTTTGCTAGCTAAAGCAAGGACGTAACTTTGAGTAAACACTCTTGCCTTGTTAACGGCTTGCATGACAGCTCGAATTGCTTTGTTTCCTCTGCGGCAACTGCTTATGGCTGTTTTTCGACGAATAGTGATGCATAGTGTGCAGGAGAAAATTAGTGCGATGATGGGAAGGAAAACGTAGCCAAGATTTTTCTTTTCTTTTTTCAGTTCATGCCGTAGTCAACTGCTGAGGCAACTACTGCCGTGTCGCGTTGTGCACTGTATGTGTAGTCACATCCGTTATTTGTAGTTTTATTTTGCTGCAGTTCTTATTATATTGTGGCCTATATGTTTATTTTTTGTGTTTAATTTATAATCATCATATGGCAGCTGTATTTTCGCGTCTCGCAGAGCAATGAACCATTGTTTGTGCCTGCGTTTATCAAACATTTACAAAGTGGGCATGTGCTTACTAAGAATATCCCTTGAAAATGAAAGCTTTCGCTTCTCCAATGATTCTCATGTTTTTTTTAACATGTGTACATAGACACACATTGGCATCGTGTGCTTGCCGCTGTAGCGGTGCAGGTTACACGAAGCTGATCCATGCATGCAAACTACGCGCAAAAACAAATTTAAAAATTAAAGTATGACCTCAGAGCTGAGCACGCACGAAGAAGTGGTCTCAGAGGCTGTGTAATGATCCAAGTCACTACAAAATGGCCTTTGAGACAGTATTTTCTGTGGTTTGTCATCTCTGAGGCTGCAAAGTTTCACCACATCCATTTGGTCGCTGTGAACCCAAATCAGCAGCAGGGGCCTATGGAAGTGTTCTCTCTTGGCCTTTTATATTACTCTATGATCTGCCTGTCTGAACATTTTTAAGCTTGTTCGCCCTTAACCATAATCCAAACGGCACCAAACAATACCCCAAACGGCCGACCCCATCCGCAACACTCACCAATAATGCTCAAGATTCAGCGTTCATACTTGTGTGATTGTCAAATAAAAAGCAATTATTGCGCATATCTGAGGCACCATAACAACACGTACATATTCTGCATGTTCGTCGTTTACTAGAAAAGGCATACATAAGTAATTCTAAAGACCGTGGCGCTTATCACGCTGCGCTGACCATGCAACGCTTGCACGAAAAGGCGAGTGTTTCCAACGCTTTGCTAAGACGACACGGTGGTGGCCCCTACCCGTCGCCTCGCGTTCTACACTTTATCACCTCTTAGACGGGCGGCCACGCCCGTCTCAGGGCCACGCGCTTTGTTTAAAAAAAAAGCTGTCAGATGGCGTTCATGTGTCATGTGTGACGTGACTTGATGCGCTCGTTCGCCTCCGCTGCAGGCTCGAGGCACTCTAACACAACGCCTCCGGAATACCATTCACCGATTTTCTTGCGCAGAACATCAAATAAATGTTGTGTTCACTCTCTTCACACGCAAGACTATCGTCTTTCGACGACATTTGCAGATTACATGCAGATATGGGGCCAATTTATTTTGGTTTACTGTACGCTTGTACCACGCATTGTTACAGCAATATTTCCTGCTGCATTTTGAAGCGTGTACACAGAACACGTGTATTTGTAATGCATGGAAGTTACTGTCAGTGCATTTCCAAGCAGAGGAAGTTATTTTTCCTGCATTCACAAGCAGAGGTGTGGCTGTGAGCCATTACTACCCAACTCCAGGGTGTTATCAAATAACTGGTTGGTTCTCACCAAGCTTGCGGCATCATGGGGCGTTCTATTGTGACAAACATAGATAAGCTACGATACGTTCGCGATTGTGGCGACGCCATTGAAGGTCATGTGGCGATTCTGCACCTCGATCTCTGAAAAGCATTTAACTGTGTCTCATGTCCTGTTGCTTGCCATACTAGACGAAGTGAATGTTCGTTCGGTAATCAGAGATGGCGTGGCCTTGGCATAGCGCAACTGCATGACACGTTTAGCTGGTATTATTTCACTTGCTACCACACCTAACAGTAGGGATTCCGTTAATCAGAGATGCCTGCTTAGCCATCTACTGTTGGGAATCTATGTAAAAACGCAGTGCTTAGCAATCGGTGGAAACAGTAGCATTCTTTGTTTTAGGTTCCAGGCATGAGAAGATAATATTCTGACTTGTGCGGATGATGTCGCAGTTTGTTGCACAGACAAAGAGCGTTGAAGAGTATATCACTGCAGTGAAGAGTTTCGGCAATGCAACTGGTAGTTGGTGTTTTTGGCAGAGAGAGTGGTCATCGCAACACCGCAGTTTTTCGCCCATATTAAAAGGGGGACGACACCTGTCAAATAATTAGAGGTACCACTAGAACACTACGAAGACAATAAACGCTCTTGGCATGAACAGGCAAGAGAAATTAGGTTGAAGGCGAGTAGGTCGCAGGGCAATCATCTATCAATGTTCCAGAGAGTTATACCCCTGTCACACGTGGCAACTTTAGTGCACTTTGAGCGAGTATACTTACTCTCATAAAGTGTCATTTTGGTGGTCGGCTGCGTCACGAGAAAGCGAAGTGCACTGTGAAAATGACGGCAGTGGCAAATGAAGGATTTCTAAAGCCACATACATTTTTTTAATTCTGCGCCTGTGTCTCATCGTCGGACCATGTTGTCTTCGTGGAACTATCGCCAGTAGCACAGACTATCGTAAATTACTAGAGAACGGCTCACATACAAGCGTGCCTGAAAATAAACAATGCGACTGACACAATCATTGCACAGCATGTGCTGCCGCATCCCTCTTACGGACGTGGCGGCAAACTACCCGAGGGTGAGAGTAGCCAGGTTTCTGGTGCATTATGACTTGTTTTTTTTATTACATTGCAGTATTCCTCATAACAAAAACAATGGTTTCAATACAGTATGAGCGCCGCTTGAGAGAACAGCGTAGTTCTGTGCAAGTCACTGGTACCAAGGCTACACACTTCGTCACAGTGAAGTGAGGTTGGGAAACAAACTTGCCGGCAAGGATACTCTGCCACGAGTGACACTAAACTTGCTCGTGTGACAGCGCGCAAATGATACTTGCGACGAAGTGTACTCGCTCTAAGTGCACTCAAGTTTCTGCGTGTGACAGGGGTATTAGGTTTGAAACTTCTTCTTCGTCTCGAAATTTACGTGATTCAGGTGTTGCATTGTTCACGAGGTAATACACAGCAATTTCATCGCGTATTCGCGTTGTTCCTGTGTGCCTCCGGTTGGAAACAATGTATAGTCGAACTAATTTGTTTAGGCGGGTAGCCCTACCACACCTATTCATAACGCCAATCAAAAACATGTTCTTCTTGTTTCGTAGCATGAGTGATCCTTTCCTGCGTGCGGTGTGCCAACTGAGGCTTATGAGAGCTTTGCCAGGATATGTAGTTGGTACATACCACATGAATGGTGCTCTCTGTGATATGTGAAGGAGGTGATTTTAAAGGGGTCCTGGTACACTCTTTCAAGTAACCATAGAATGAGTTCACTGGAAGAGTTTATTGCCTCACAAATTCAACGCCGCAAAAATTTTAGGAACCCGTCCAGTGCGAGTGGAGTTACACAGGTTTGTCGCATGCTGCGATTCCATCCTCTCTTCTCCCGTCCCGACGATAGCACTGTAAGCTAAGGAGGGAGGGACGGCAGGGCCACAGAAAAACGTCACACGCGCTTCGCGACCTTGAGCCCCGCCCCCCCCTTTTTTTTTCTTCGAATGCGCGGCTTTGTCAGTGTGATAACGCGCGCACGCGTGGACAAGTGGCGGCCTCCCGCGGCGATATCTGTAACGAACGAGCACGCCACGTTCAATTCAGCCAATGGTTGACAAATGGGTCGTTGACGTGTGATTTTTGGGCATATAACGTGGATTGTCGAGAAAAGAAAAGCAATTTTTGATAGGTTTGATACTTTATTGTGAATTCCAAGCCGCGCGTGCTGTATTATAATATTTGGCTCGCGTGTTGTCGGGAGCCTCTACTACCGATCGCCAGTGTTTTCTGACCATGCTCAAAAAGTGTTGCAGGGACTTTTAAGTATACGTTTTCTGTCGGTCAGATTTTTCAATGAGTACTTGTTTTCAGTGACATGCAAAAAGCTTTACAAATATGTGTGTGAGGCAGTTTTACCTGTTCCAATGTAGAGGGCCATGCACACTGGTGGTCAAGGGCAGGGCGTGCTAAAAAGGGTTAAAAGAATGCACGTGGCTCCTGCCACAAAGACCTTCTTTTTTTTTTGGCTGCACACGGGTACTTTGGACGTCAAGGTATTTCTATAAAATCAGAAAGTCTTCTATCTTGGGGTGAGATTGTTTCATTCGGAATAAGCCAAAAACTATTGACCACGTTTTTTACATTGCTGGGAAGGAGTGTATTCTGTCAATGTATTGCAGAGGACAATTCAAAAGGAATTCCCGCTGGACTCATACGGTACCAAATTTCTCCCGATACATAATGAAGATAGTTTGCCATTTGACTTGATAATAATAATAGGCCTCCACCGTTTACGATGGGCCCGTATGGCAGTATTTCACTGTTATCTAGATGCAACACCCACAAGAATGTATTTTTAGAAGTGCTTGTCGAAATTTGAGGAACTTCAGAAAACACAGGAATAGTTGGTTGTTCCTGGGTGGTTCGAGGGTGAAACCCTTGGCTGCTCTCAATGAATTTTGATATTGGCGTCTGTCCACTAGGCACGCCACTACTTGTTGTGACCTTTTCGTCATTGTTCATGAACATAGCGTTTGGAAACAGGAAATAAAGCGAACAAAAATAGGCGCGGCTGTGTGGTAGAACATCTGCTTGCCACGCAAAAGACCCGGGTTTGATCCCCACTCAGACCCATATTTTCTTCCTATTAAATTCATTTCAAAGTGCGCCAATTTTTCGGCCACGCAAAGATGATGATTTCTCGCTCCCAACCAATGACGCCGGCACCTGAACTTCTGCGAAACGATGCTCTTTACTGATATCGCGTTAAAATAAAACCTGGTAAATCACAAATAGAGTGCATGCTTGCTCATAATGACACCGTACTGGTTTTAGTGCATGCACAAGATGTTCCGATATTTAAAGTGCCACACTGAAGGGCCCAGAAATTTATTCTTACCCCAGACGGTTGGTGACTGGTGGTGTTGTGCCTGCTGCTGATAATGTCGTATTTGCTGCCGCCCTTTGAATGCGTGTCATCACATGTTCTGCAATAAAAAAATAATGGGGGCCCGTCATTTGTATGCCATAATAAAACGTTTCTTGTAACCGGTTTCCATTTTTTTTCGATAGGCTGGACGTGCAAAACTCCGACCTGAAAATAAAAGCCCAGTCTTTCAACTTCGATACTGAACGGCTATAGCTCCGCTCTCTGTAATTCTAAGTTTAAATTTACTAACTATATGTGTACACGACCCTCCTGTGTAAAAAAAAAACAAGCGCGGTGTGGGCTATAAATAAATAAGTAAATAATTTAATAAATAAATAAATAACGAAATAAATAAATAAATAAATAAATAAATAAATAAATAAATAAATAAAACACAATCTAAGCACAGGGAGTCTGTGAGTGTCCCTCAGACTGACTGGCGGGGTAAAGTGAATAAATATGGCCCATGTGTTTGAGGGACAAATGAATATCGTTGGCCACGACCAGTTGACGTAGCGCAACATGACGTGCCCACACCTCCAAAACAGCGTTGATTTGTACAGTCATACGTAAATTACCTGTCCGGAATAGGGCTTGTCGGAAGGTTTTGAAGGTAGAATATTTCACATGCGAAAATCTTAATTTGCAAGACACCCTACTTTCTCTATCTTTTTATGTGCTTTTTCTTAGTAAATTCGGCGGCACACGCTAACCCCAACGATGAATTGTGCCTTTTATTACTCTTGTAAGAGTATTATGATATGTAAAGGAGATGTAACGTGTATTTTTAATAAATCCATCACCAAGAGAAACAGAAAACAGCCCTTCTCCTTTTATTTAAATGCGAAGTATTTTTTAGAAAACTTCGGCGACTTTGAGCGTATCCTTCTATCTAGCTGCCTACGATAGTTATCTCTCCTAGCCTCCTAGATATCCTTATCTCTCCTAGATAATGGTACCAATACCAATTTTATTATGGGATAAAATGATTGTATAAAAAAACATATTTGACTAGTCCTAACACGAAAATCATGAAACGCCTGTCATGAATGTCATGATTTACATTTCATGGCCCATCAGCTCTGGTGATTTCGTTCACAAGGCATGTTGCAAAACTGGTATGGTATGACACGATTGTATGGCGAACACAAGCGACAGACACGAACATTCAAATCATGACATGCATGTCATATAACAACATGACTACATGCCACGCTGACGATGCGCTCGCGGCCGTTTCGCTAGCTTCACATATGCCAAATGTGGTATTACGTGACGCCAATGGATGACGAAGGTATGTGACTGAAGCAAACATGATAATCATGAGATGCGTTTCATGTAACAACATGACTACATGCCACGCTCATGATGCGCTGGCGACCGTTTCGCTAGCTTTTATACCAAATTTGGTAATAAGGGACGTGAATGGGTGACGAATGTATGATACTGGTTCGAGCATGATGATCATGAGATGCGCGTCATGTGATGACTACATGCCACAGTCAAGGCACCAATACATTTCGACGTGACGCGGTGCGCGTGCTCGCCGGCGTTCATTTCCTCGCGTCACGCCAGCGTTGCCATGCCAGGCGCCGGCCCCGCCATACACGCGCAGGCGCGCGCCACGCTGCATTCATAGAGAAAGGAAAAGACAAGAGAGGACACTCCACGAAACCTGGCCTCAGGAAGTGCGTCACGACTACGTAACGAACTAGTGCTCTCACCAAACGTCAGAAGGCGCAAGCGCAAAAAAAAAAAACAGTTATAATCAGTGCAACAAAATTGTTTTCACAAGATAATAATTATACGCCCAAATTAGGTATGTTCTTTATACATAAAACAATTTATTGAACACACCTTACGCGATTATTTTTCTTCAGCCGTACTGTCATAAACACCATCTACCCAGCGACAAGCCCATGCATGACTGACAGCGAGAAGCTTTCGTCGCTTTCGTCAACGTCGGCTGCGTCGGCGTTTTCAAGCGTGAGATAACAGGTGAGGAACGTTTTCAAGCGAAGCTTGTTGAATGACATGTTGTTGGTCTTGTTCGGTCATTTTTTTCAGAAAACGGTTACACGTGTGCGAATAAGACACCATGCAACAAACATAGAAAGATGCGCACACACACGTTGCGCATCGTGTGTGCGAGTTTGCTTCTTACGTGGCGTCTCATTTACGCAGTTGTAACCTTTTTATGAAGCTTGTAAGGACTGGGAGGTACGCTAAAAAGAAAGTTTGTGGCTCTATGCGGCGGCTAGACGGGAACATTGTGCAACGTATGCAGTATAGCAAAGGCGGCACGGCGTCAAGCCGAGGCGACGCGTGCTGCGTCTGCCACGGACGCGAGCGTCTGTAGGCTGAGAATAGCTGGGCAGCTGGGTCATACGCTCGGTGGCTCGGTGCAAAATATTGAGAAGCGTTCGCTGGGCCTCGCATGCTTCACGACACGTTTCCCGAAGGCTCGCAACACGAATAATTCTTGGTGTGCCGGAGGCAAATCTGGACTAGCCAAGTGGCCATCATCTTCGTTTCTTCGCTAGCCTTGTGCCACTAGTGCAAGCTGCCCACAAATTTTTTGACGTTTCCAATATAATTTTACCGCACAAATTTCAACTACGATTTTTCTTCCCAATGTACTGTGCTGATACTGCGTACGCACGAAGGTGTTCTAAAGTTCCCAGGCCGCGATACCATTGCATTACAAGGAATAGCGGCCTGGAAACTTGTGAAAATCTTTGTACGTGGTCTTGACGTCTATCTTTGTAAGTCAGAGTTTTATGGGTCAGAGGTGTATCACTGGTTTGTATTGTGCATTGATTAGCTAATCATTCAAAGGGGTTTGCTTGTACACTTATGACGTGCACATGTCTTTTTCGTATTTTGACAGCGTAGCATCCGCTTACTAACATTTTCAGACCGCGCTGATGCCGTGCCGTCCGGCGGTCCAAGCTACGGCAGCTACTGCTGTGTATCGTGGTGCTTCAACAATGGCAGAACCCCCAAAAAGCCTGGGACGAGTTTCTTCAGCATACCACAGGACGGCAGGTGTGTTACAGCTTTTGTATGGCTTGCATGTCTTTAGGCTTGCTGTTCGTACTTGCTCAGTGAGGGTAACAATAAAAATCACTATTCAAGCACTTCCCCTTTCAGCCGATAGTTCATTGCCAATGCAGGATGAAAGCATGGATGCAGTATGCTGGACGCTATGATCTCTTTAGTAAGCCGGCCAGCCTATTGTACGCAACGTACAGGGCTTGTAGCGACGATTTTACTGCTCAAAGTTTCATGGACCCTGGGCACACAAGGCTTACAAGAATGTCTGTTCCCAGTGTGCAACCAGCTGCAACATGTAAGTGATTGACTGAAACTCAAATATGTGTAATAGCAGCCACTTGTATTGAATCAGTGGCGACAGTTAACCGCGAAGATCTTTGTAGCCGGTGGAGAAACCTCACTATAGAAGTAACACTTGGAAAGTCTTAAATTCTGTGAATTGTGGGCTATTACCTTCCTAACAGCAGCCTTACATTTCTGTCGTTTTTTGATGCTCTTGACCAGCGCAACTTGTTTTGAAAGACTTTCAAGGGCTATTTCACGTTATCTTCAAGCCTGAGTGCACATGTACATATACCTTTCATCGGTGAAAGCTGGCACTGTTGATAATTCCAAAAATCAGAAATTACTTGTTTCCTAGTTGGTGCCTTCTCTTTTCCTCCACGTTCGACCAATTTGCGCATTTGAAAGAGCTGTTTAAGTTTCCCCATGCTACAAGCTTTGTAACTTGTACCAACTGCACATATATGCACGTTTTCCGAGCGTCGCTTCAAATAGTGACTGTGACATGACTGCAGAAACTGCACTGCAAGGTGCGGATGAGCTTCAGTTTGTGTTATTTTAAGCCTCTTACTGACACATTGTCGTAATTTCATTTCTTCAGGACCTGCGGTAGAGGCTTCAAAAAGCGGCTCCCACACATTGAGCTGCCCCGATGAACAGGGTGCGTTCAGTGTCGCGATTTCTTTATTTTACCCAAATTGACTGTTGACCAAACCTCTGCAGGTGGCAGCTCCCTTGTAGCTGGTGAAAGAATTTCTGCTGACTTCGTCTTGCCGGAGAAAACCTTAACCAGTCGTTCAGCTGTCACAAAAGGAACTTGTGTGACCGGTAAGTTGTATGTTCTCTTCAACACCAGGGTGGATTGATATTGAGACTTCCGCAGGTCGCACGCAAGATTGTTCCGACAGTGCTGTCCGAGGCACTGAACAAGCTTCACAAGACCCTCCAGAAGATGTCTCCGCCAACAGCTCCACGTCTGAGTGCCCTAGAGAAAATGGTGACTATGCTTTTATTGCAGCTATTTTTAATGTGCTATTTTATGTTTAGGACATTCTGAGGAAACTATCCTCAAAAGGACACTACGTGTGCACTTACAAAATGTAAGGGTGGGCTCTCAGTGATTTTCATTTTTTTTGTGCATTGTCAACATTGTGAATGGTTTGTTTTTTGGTAGTGGAATCGAAAACTTTGCACCACAGAAAGTTGTGCACCTTGGGTCTCAAAGAGCGAGGAAAGTGCTCGTATGGGATTAGTTGTTCTTCCCTTTTACATTCATTTTTTTGTTTATTGCAGTGCGTTCCTGTGTGCCAGCGACAATGTCTCCATCAATGAAGTACAAGCAAACCATTAAACATCTGCAAGCCAAAGTAGCAGCACAGCGGAAAACTATCAAAAGACAGCGGAGACAGCCTCACCAAACTAACCACTCATTCGTTGCATACATTGTTTTGGTTACCCGCTATGAGGAGTAGGGACACTGTGTATTCGCTCGAAGTGATTTGCATAACCTTAAAAAGAATGTTGGGTATCCTGTCTGTATTTTTGTAGCAAATGCGGGCGAACTGTACACTTTACTGTGGGTCGCTTGGTCACTGTGTATGCTTTATCTCTCCAGCTCAAGTAATATATCGATAACAAAACCGCTTGTTGAAATGTCTTCGAGCGGGTAAGGAACACAGTATGAAGTGGGCACAGTTCACGTTATCACGCTTTTTGTATTTTAGCTTCTCATCTACCTCCTCATCTCGCCCATCGAAATTTTCAAAAGAATACCCAAACTTGTAGCGTTTGATGCGGCTGCGGACGCTGCCATTTTATTTTTATATAGCTCGTGAGTGATAACGTACGATGTAGAGCCTTTGTGAAAAATAATGAGCCAAAGTGGTTTCCTTCTGCTATTTATTAGCCCTGTAATACCGCTCTCGTAACACCAATTAAGGTCCACAATTCTGGATAAGTGATGACTACAATCTATTTTAGCTCGCAAGCGTCACAGCAACACCCAGACGCAAATCACTTGGGATCTTAAGTTTTTGATGATAAGAAGAGCCACATGACCTGCCAGTGTTGTAGCATAAAGTTTGTCTTTCACGTAGTGAGCAAGCTGCAAAGCCCTACCTTTCTGAGGACAAGCAGGCATCAAGTCTGCTTTTTTTTTTCATTTTGGGCTAGCTGTTCTTACACAGCCAGCACACTGCAGCTTTGCCTTTCTGCTATATTGTGTCGTGTGGTTTCTGTGGACTCTTTTTTTCTATGCATTATTTTGGTTAACCCCAGGCGTGATTCGCGACTTCATTGCTGTGTATATGTCACTTCTTCCTTCTTCTTCAGCATTGTGCGCTGTGTTCTTGCCATAGATCCTTACTTACCCACGGGCCCGGTGTGTCATACTTCACCAGCTTCTCGGCTTCTGCCAACTCTAGCGATGTGTGCGCTGTCTGTGTTCTCTCTGTATTTGTTACAATATTTGTTACAATTTATTTGTAAAGCGAGATGCATTTGTTGTCTACCTTTGTCATATTGTGCTTTTTATATTCTCGGACTCTACCTTGCCTTTGAATAAAACATTGCGGATACTCTGTCTCTTTGACTGATATATACATTGATCACTTGTTCCAAAAGAACAAGTGATCAACAAGTGAACAAAAGAACAAGAACAAGCGCGATGAATAAAATCGTAGTGAATTATCACTACCTGCATCTCTCTTTATTATAACTTAATCGAAATAAAAAAAATAAAAATTCAAAATTTGCGCCAATGAAACCGAAACAGGAAGCGCGCGCCACTTGCTCTCACCAACCACCAGGTGTGCAAGGGTCGATTGGGCCGCTGGGGTCTACGGGAGTGCCCACTCTTCACCTTTTTTTATTTCTCTATGCTGCATTGCTCTGACGCATGCACGTTTCAGCACGTACGGCGTCCCTCGGTCACGAAAAGAGGGAGACGCAGTGTTGTCTGGGTAACGGATCGGCGCGAAATGCAGCATGTCGCATTTCGTGCCGGTGGCCGTCGGGCCGCGCCGACGGACACAGGTCGCGCCTAGCGTCACACTATAGAGTGCTCGCGTTTTGCTAACGTAGCGTCACTGTGCCCAGCGTGCGCGCGCGTAAACGCTAAATTAGAGTATAATGGGCCCTTCAGGATGC